>CM056609.1:28053427-28142405 GCA_029721355.1 Tegillarca granosa | reverse complement strand
GACCTTGACAAAAAATCTTTTATCGGATTTGACGGGATTGTAAAAGCTAAATATGCTGCTATTAACAGGTACTTAGAGTAGTATGGTAGTTCTACCTGGGCTTTAGATGCAAGTCCTGAAATAAAAATACTCGTATTAACAGGTACTTAAAGTAGTATGGTAGTTCTACCTGGGCTTTAGATGTAAGTCCTGAAATAAAAGTAGGCTTGTGTTAATAAGTACTTGGAATAGTAGGGAGGCTCTACCTTGACTTTAGATGTGAGTCCTAAAATAAATTGTGATTAAATGTAAAATTGAAATTGAAATTTCCTTATTCAAGCAGAAATATGTACATGTGAAAACTATTAGTAACTTAATTCTTTCAAAAATAAGATGTAAAAGAGATATTGGTTTTCAAATGTGATCTATGTGTTTTTAACTCAAAAATGTGTTTAAAATGACAGAAAAGTCTTTAAAAACCCATGCATTTCAATATACAAATCAATTTCATACTGATTAATCACTTGCTACATATTAATAAAAAGCCAATTATCATGTGCATTTTCAACAAGATTCTATTCAGTTGTTTACCATTTGACAACTAAACAGGATTTATGTCAATTTTTCCTTTAATTTGAGGAAAAATATCAGACTTTAAGTAATATCAAGGAAATTTGTGCCATATACTGAGATTTACAAGAGTTATCTCTCTTTATATAGCTCTTACCTTGTACAGATACAGCCTGCCCTGTCTCCGATTCTTGTTGCTGCATTTTTTCCCACTGTGAGCTTGAATATCAAGTCAATTATTACATTGCAAATGAAAATGTTTGTGTAAAATTATACACTTGACAAACACTTATAAAGTAGAAAAGTGGAAATATGTAGCTCATTTGGTAGAGCAACAAACTTTGGATCCAAGGGTTGTGAGTTTGAATCCAGATGGGGCATGTTTGACCTTATACAAGTTAACTGCATTTCACAATGCACACTGTACAAAGCTGAAATAGGTATAATACACTGCCAGTCACGGTCACATCTGAGTAGCCTAATGTTATCTAGTGGTTAAATGTGTTCATACCAGCGTAACGCTCACTAAGGTGTCTAATATAGTAAATAGATTATTGAATTGTGTTTAAAATAGGAGCCAAGATTCAATGAGTTACAACATTAAATCTAGTCTTGCCACCTCCACCATTTTTTTTATTTATGTAGAACTAATGCTGAGAACAAAACTACTTCAAATTAAAAACAAACCCATCCCCAATTTTAATTCACATTTTAAAGACAGGCCGGGTTCACAAAGGCATGACAACATTTCCTGTATATAGGTGAACCTAATTCAATTGAAGTTAACATATAAAGATTAAAGTCATTACTTATGTACACTCCTCTTGTAAGTTAGAACTTCAATTCACCAACTGTGATCTACTCCATACTATGATCACTCTTTAAGCCATATGTATAAGGATTGGTTTCATATGAAGATCATAAACTTAAATAACAGTAACAGAAATTTATCTAAGGGCCATTTTAAAAGATCAAGTTCAGCTACATGTAACCTTTTCAAAAATTGTTTTCACTATCAAAATTTACTATCAGCTATAAATAAATGAATGAATAAAGAATAAGACAGAGAGAGAGAGAGAGAGAGAGAGAGAAAGAGAGAGAGAGAGAGAGAGAGAGAGAGGGAGAGAGAGAGAGAGAGGTGGGTTTTTACATCCCACTCATGTACAACACAAGAAGTGCCCTAAAAGAGAGAATAATTTATAATGTACATGTATTTTCAATACACCCCTAAATCTTACCTTGAAATTTCTCTTAGATAAACTGTTTTGAGAGCTTTTTTAAGATGTGGTTCTATGTTTTTCCATAACTTTCTTGTATCTGTTTCTGTGGCTAAATGAAACAAACAAAAATTTACACTGAATGTCACTGGTCATCAGGCCCTTGGTAGACAAAAACTGACCTGGAATGATCTAAGGAACAGGACCATAAGTCTCTAAGAATGGGGGATACAAACCCACTGGAACGCCAAGCATGGAGGGGAGACTTTGTTCTCATCTGGACAACCAGTCTCATCCTTGTAAAAATAGTAATCAAAGGCCTTGATAATCTAAACAGGATAAAGATGATGATAATGATGGAGATATAGGAGAATATTTTATTAATGTTTGTTAGTTTTTATGCCATCATTTATCCACCCTAACTGTTAAGGCATAATGGAAATGCTGACACCATGAAAAAGTATAACACTGAGCATGTGTCCTCACTGGGGCCGTAATAAGTCTAAAGCTTGCACTTACAGATCAATGTGCCTCTCACTGCCTATGTTTGAATCAAACTCAGCATTATCCTCATATGAGAAAATGTCTTGTTTTCTTGTCAAAGATCATGGTTTTCTCTGGGCACTCCAGTTTCCTCCATCACCCTTCAACTGATTGCTGAGATACAAGTGATGTCTGACTTCTTTCCTTTTTTTTTTTTTTTTTTAATTTAGCTCTAGCAGCAGATATGATAAAACTTTTTATAAAATCATTCAATGTTACACAAACACAAAACAAAGCCTTTACCTTCTCCAGTTTTTACGGGTTCAGAATACTTTGGAAAATTATTCTAGCCTACAAATACAATAATAACTTCTTTAAAAGGCATTACATCTAAATTGATCAAATGATTTAGAATAAATAACATGTAATTACACATATTAACAAAGAAACAAAATTAATGATTTGGAAACATTGTGTATAGAAATGGTTTTTTGCAATTTCGCACCTATTGCCTATTTGCACTTCACACCTATTGCCTTAACAGTCACATAACAAAGCTTAAGGAAATCAGATTAATAGTTCAATAGTTAATCAAAGTAGCCTTAATATATCTTTGATCTTTACAATATTGATAGGTCAAACTGGTGGAATGCTCTCTCCATAAGCAAAATATTAAAGGGCTAGTGCCTGGACTGAGGAAAGACTTAAAGGGTACCTGTAACGATTTTTCAGTTTTGACATATTTTATTCCTCGTACTTAAATATGGCTGTAGCGAAAATTCCATAAAATTCAATTCCATCATAAGGGAGATATCGGTGATTTTCTAATACATCTCTAAAAATCCAATTCAAAAAGGTCGATATCGAGGCTCCCGTGTTTGTGACGTCATACCAGTAACATATCTCCATAGAATATCATTTACCAACTACTAAAATAGGACAAATACGAACTCGTAGTTGAACTTTCTATGATATTTTACGGGGAAAACTATTTAATGAAGTGGAATTGACATCCGTTTGACATGTACCGATAATTAAGATTATTATTAATCCTATTGTTTATTAGACACATTCCTTAGATTTAGACCCACACCTGTAATTAACAGGATGTCACCTATAATTTGCAAAATTGATTTGCAGGTTGATAAAGTTATCTTACGACCTGTAATATACAACTGTATATTTACAGTTCGAGTGAAGTAAAATAATTTTATTTGATAAACGTTATTTGTCATATACAGAATAAAGTTTTCACTCCGGAAAAAATGAATATTTCATTTTTAAATTTTAAAAAGTAAGAAAAAGAAATTTTTCTTTAGTTTTCATGTCAATAATAATAATAATAATAATAATAATAATAATAATAATAATAATAAAATATAACTTTTAGGCATAATTGAAAATTCAAAATTGACGACCAGAATAGTCTTTTTAAAACATGTTTATTGATCTACTTACGACATTTGATTTTATTAGATTTTAGTTTTCACTTTTCCTTGGGCATACATATAGCTCTGATATTTTTGAATTCTTAATTCTATATATACAAATATATACAAATAAAACTATTGTATTATTGTTATTATTATTATTATTATCTCGTTTTTTTAAATGTGTCAATTCATTTTAAACAATTATAATATATTTCGCGTAAAATAATTTGAGATGGAATATCTTGGTTTTTTTTTTTTTTTTTTTTTAATTACCCCAGTATTAATTAGCCATCGGGCAGTTGAAAAGAACTACGTTACAAACTTTAATTGTGTGAACATCTTCCAATTATCAAGGAAATGTGATGCCGCCAGACTACTTAAAAGGTTTCTACATCACGGTCATTTAATTTCAACTGTCAATAAAAATTGCAAAAAAGATCATAGGCGATTGGATTTTTATGTAATGATTTTAGCCGGTGCCACTGTCATGTGCTGATTTTGAATTTTTATTAAAATTATGCATTCAAAATTTTGAATTTTCAAATTATTTTAATAGAAATTCAAAATCAGCACATGACACCACAGTAAGTTCCATAATATTCAACCGGTAGTCTGTCCAGTCCGATTTGATGTTTAATTCATTTTAAAATGTCGACGATGAAATTAATTTTTGTCGTGTATTTGACAAGTTAAAACTAATCGCGTTTTTTTTGTTATAGCTATGCAACTTATCGTAGTTCTTGAGTCTGTCCAGTCCGACTTAATAAAATAATTTATTTTTAAAAAAGTCAAAGATATAATCAATTTTCGTGTTATTGACAAGTAAACACTTGTCACGTATTTTTCAACAGCTATGCAACCAAATGCAGTCACAATTTTCGAGGAGGTCGGGACTTGACTCAATATGTTCATCAGATTCGTTCTTTTCTGGTTCGAATAAATAACGGCTTTACTCCAAATCCATCACTTATAAGATTCTCTACGACTTCCCCAAATAATGACGAACTATTTGACATAAATATGTACACGTCTGAGTCGTTACTTTCTTCTACATAGGCCAATATATCATCATTGTTACCATTGTCTATTATGTTAGACACCCTTCTAATACTGCAATGACGTCACACGTTTATAACTCAAAACAAGGCGTTTCACTTTGCGATAAAAGGAAAGTTAAAAAATGTGGATTTCAAACCGCTATAACTTTTTTATTTTGTCATCAATTTTGATGCGGTTTTCAATATCGTTATATTTAAATAATATATAAAACAATTGTGATAAAAAATTTTTTGGTTACAGGTACCCTTTAACAAGAGCTGTCAGAAATGTAGCATTCTTACAGATAAAGCCCATCAAAAATAACTTTTACCAAAACTAATGGGTGCTAATGCTTACACTCAGGGTTTGGAAACCTTTTTTGGAGTGCAAATAGGCCTAAAACTTTGCAGAGTGTTCTGCATTTGCAAAAAAAAAAAAAAAAAGAAAAGAAAAAAAGAAATGGATACCAGTCTAATGTGACCTTAAATACTGGGATTCTGTGTCACATGACACAGGCATGATATCATAAACAAAAGCCTTACTGTAATTCATAAATTCATACATTGGGCAAGAAATATTGAAACTTTTTTTTATATATGTTTCACACCGTATTACATTCTGAATTGACTAAGTTCTTTATTAATCTATATTTTTGATGATTATATTTCATTATTACCAGTACTTGTATATATAATACCATACATTTATTAATTTAGTAATTTCCTATATATACCAATAATTACAAGATAAGACGCAATGAGATCAATTAAGACCTTATGTTCTAGATTTTGACAATAAAACTTAAAATGTATAATCAAACACAATAAAATGTAAATTTTAATTGAATATCAATGTTTTCCTAAGGCACATTCACTCTGCCAACTTGTTGTTATAAAGATTTTAAGAACCCACACAAACTCCTAATGTCATTATTTATACTATATGACAATAGTAAGGAATTTATTTCCTATTAAAACCTGCACAGATCACAAATGTTCTCCTTACAACTCTGAATAGATTGATTTCAATTTTAAAATCAAATAAAGAAATATAGAACAATATTTTGCACTTATCTTAAACAAAATCCTTTTTATTGACATAAAATGACTATATATATATATATATATATATATATATATATATATATATATATATATATATATATATATATATATATATATATATTTATATATACATATATAATTTTACATATTTCAGTAGGTTAACATTTAGCTTTTTTTTTTTTTTTTTTTTTTTTTTTTTACTAGGTTCATTCAACAGTGTGCATGTAGGCTTTTGCATCGGTGGGTGAACATACATTTGAAATGTGACTGTTCACAATACACACAAACACATACAAATGTAGTCACTATCATAAGGTTGTTTACCAAAACCTACGAGCACTTGTTAATATGTCAGTGCCAGTTTATTAATGGAGTAAGGATGATAAATAATTAAAACCCCTATGCATATGATCTTTATGATTTATTTTTGGCATTTGTTTACCGTCAGTGCCTATGTCTGGGTCTAAGGGAGGTTGTGAGTTCAAACACATGCCAGGTCATAGCTAAGTCTTTAAAATTTTGGATAATGCTTCCTCACTTGGCAATTAGCATTAAGAGGAGAAAGTATTGACTGATTCACCCACTGCCAAGATAATGTGACAGGAAGTGGTATGCTCATCTGCAGTGTAGTGACTCAGTAAGCTCGCACCTTAACAAAAAGCCACCTTGGGTACATGCTAGTAAAAGGAGGATACACAACATACTTGCACATCTCAGGTATATACCAACTTGTTCTAAAGTTATCTTTAGAGAGAATTCAAACTTGCTTTTGTTGGGAAAAGCTAAAAAATTGCTTATGCAACACAAAACAACATTTTAACCAAAACAGTTGCCACAATATTTTGAAATCTCAAAATCAACTACTTTTATATTTATCTTTATAATAACGATTTATCACAAAAACCCTTTACAATGCCAAAAACTAACAGAACAAATGGTGGCAATGAATTGAAATTTTAATATATTGATACATACATAGGAGAAAATTAAAAAAAACTTCTAATTTAACTATAATGTTTTTAACATCTTGATATGGCCATGTGATTACTATACCCTTGAGGGTGTCTTGGTGGTCAAGTGGTCTAAAGCGCACACAATATCTGAATCACAGTGTCTCTCACTGCCTAGGTTTGAATTCAACACTGGCAAATCCAAGTGTGAGAAATGTTATAAGTTCCAATCCCGAAGAACAGTGGTTTTTTCCAGACACTCCAGTTTCTTCCACCAACTCAGAAATGACTGACTCGACATGTGAAAGAATGTTGACTGGGGTATAAAACACCATTACTGAATTCAACTCAACTAAAGCCTTGAAAAAACAAACAAGGCAATATCTACTGGAAAGCAGGTAAGTGCAAGGCCATATGCCAACATAATTATATGTAAAGTACTGAAATACATGCTGTTTCTTCAGTCATCCATATCATATGTCATGTATTATACCACTTCTTATGTTATTCTTTATATATCATATCTAATGAAAACATTCAGTTTTTAGGTGGTCTACATATCAACAATTATACCTGGTAACTCTAAGCCAGTTTCTGGCCAATTACTGCATATATATAATATATCCCAATTTGGTGCTCTCCATTTTCAAAAAAAAATTTTTTTTGAATATATTCGCAATATTACACCAGGTAGAAATTTGTGTCACATCACATAATAATGTGTTTTCATGAGTTTTCTAAGGAAGGCATGCCAAATGGTTAGTAAAGAAACCCAACAAAGAGTTTATAAACTTTTGAGAGAGAGAGAGAGAGAGAGAGAGAGAGAGAGAGAGAGAGAGAGAGAGAGAGAGAGAGAGAATTTCCCTTACTAAGTGCTGTAATTCTTTAAGGTCCCTACACACCATATGGAAGACACTAAGTAACAAGTTGATGTACATACTGTAGAATTCATCAGCATAATCATCTGGCTTATCTAACATCAATATCTCCAGTAATTCATCTGAAAAATTATTAAAAATAAATTTTAACAATAAATGTCAAATTAATGTTCTAGCAAATAAGTAAGAGGAGAGGATTAACACAAAATAAAATTAGACAAAAGCTCTTCTGTGGCTGCAGCAAGTGGACAAAAAAATCACTTAATACAGTAAAAATTTTATTATAATACTCCTGACAATTCTGCCAGCTTGCATACGGTCAAAGTATTTTAGTCTTTTTATCTATCAAAAATATTTTTCTGTATTGCCAATTAAACATAAAATGATGCTAATAAAAATTTTGTTCTATTTTGTATAAAAAAACTGTACAAGCATTTTCGATTAAGACTCTAATCAACTAGTTACCTTTAGAATAATCAGGGAAGTGAACACACAGGGGTTCACAATAACCAGTTCCTGTTCTAAACTTTTCCCAGACAATTTCTGTCATAAATACAACACAAACATTCTGCTGTGTCTGAAATAGAAATTTTGTTTACTCATTAATATTCATAAACAGTAAAATCTGTATACAAAGATCACCCAGGAGACCATAGAAATATGGACTTTATCGACAGGTGGGTTATTTTTGCAAATGGACTCTAAAACAATGCTCTGAATCAACAGGTGTCTTAAAATAAAGATGGTTTCTACAGCAAGTTTTATCATAAAGTAACTGTAATAATCCTTTCAAAACCTTCCTTCAGTTATTCAATTTTCATTTATAATTACTCTGTTTGTCAATCAATTAATCCCAATCAAATTATCAAATTATAATTTTTTTTCCAAAAAAGAATGAGCATATGCTTATGCTAAAATAACAATTAAAATGAGAAAACCAAACCTTGTTATATGTTAATGCTTAGCTTTCAAAATCAGGCATTGTAAGCATAAAGCCTGGTTATGAAATAAAAATTTAAGAAAAATTATTCTATTCCAAATATCAAATTTACACTATAAATAACATTTGTATGATTGTCTCTGATTGAACTACAAATACAAATTCTTGTGCCTCAATGCCAAATAAGAACACATTTGTAAATACCATGGACATAAAGTGATGAAGTCTACAGTGGATTAACCTTACAGATATCTACACAACAATAAAAGCAGCATTAAGATGAGGTTGTGTGAAGTTATGTATAAAGTGTCATTTATTTTATATATTTACCAATTCCTGCAATTTAAGAAATGCTGGTAAAACATTGATATCAAAATCTCTTAATCTTTCTGCACGGTCCAATATCTGAAAAAAAAAAAATAAAATAAATATCATATTTTAACAACAACATTAATTAGCATCCAATAAACCTGTCAACAATGCAGTTTAATTGAAATATTTTCCTTTTTGATAAGTGGCAGACCATACAAAAACAAAATCAAGAACATCTGATTGTGAGATAGGCTATGAACTCATAGTCGAAGGACAATTTCTTATCTTATCTTGCTTAGTCTGTTTCATTTGCTTCTAGTTGTAAGCGTCCTCTGCAGTGGCCACAAGTGGCCTACTCTTTTTCCAAACTCTACAGAGGTGTCTTTAGTGTGCATTGAGACACAGGGTCTCGTTTTTGAGTCTCATCCAAAAGACTATTCTGGTAATGAGCTGTATCAGCTCTAGTATGGGCAGAAGATGAAATCATCTCAGAAAATTTCCAAGTCCTAAGTGAGGTTTGAACCCACAACCCTTGACTTCAAAAGCCAGTGACAGTACCACTTGCCAATGTCTGCCCAAAGTCCAGTTTTCAAGAAGTGATTGTTCAATGGAACTCTCTCTCTTGTTGTAAAAACCAAAACCATACAATACATTTCAAGTATTTGACAAAAAGCAAAATTTAAATCTAACTTTTTTATATCTTTTTTTAATGCTCCCACCATATATATTTTTAATTTACAAATAGAAGTATTAAAATAACTGTTTAAATTGGTTAAAAATAACACAATTCATTACCAAAGTATGACAGAAGAACAAATGCGGAGAAATGAGGTGAAGTGATTATGTTTAGTGCTCAAGACAAGATTTGTTTAATGATACTGGAACAGTATGGGACTGTTTGATGCTGAAAAAAAGAAAAAATACCTGAAGAAAACCACCAGCTTTCTGAAAACAAACTTACAAACTTTTTTTTCTGATTTGGATTCAAACGCAAGTGGTGAGGGTTGATTTTATTTATGAGCGTTTGCTTTAGACCACATGACCTCCAAGGTTCATATAAATAGAAAACAGACCTAAAAACATAATGCTCCCACCATATATGTAATACATAGCATAGAGGAAAGCAGAAGATTTAAAAACACAATGCATTTATCATATACAATGTATATTATATATAGCAGGCAGGGGACTGTGATGGCCAAGAGGTTAAAGCGTTACAGTGGTTGTTGTTGTTGTAGGCCTCTACCAGTTGGCTCTGTTTCAGTATAACAGATGACATAGTCTATGATGTTTACCTACAGCAAAGCAGGAAAGTGAGTGTACCAGCACTCTCAATGTCATTAATAAGTAATAATTAGAAGAAGGAAGGGTATGAACACTTATAAAAAACTTAGGCACAACATGAACTTGATTTTGGATTATAAATGTCAGAGAAATTGCTGATGCAGATTAAAATAAGATTTAACTACATAAACCAACAAAACATACACACATGAGCACACACACACACACACACACACACATGAGCACACACACACACACACACACACACACACACACAAGGTACTTCTTATTATAAAGTGAATGCATATGAATTAGGTTTAATGGAGACTTGGGAAATATGTTGAATCAGAAAAAGATAACATCTTTACATTGATGGTTAGGAGTTTTGATAATCTTGATGAATTTCAACAAAGCATTTAAAGGAAACAAAAATCTAAAGATGGCGATAAATGTATGTTGTATGTCTAATATAGATAAACATTTCTTTATTACTACACTATAGACTGACATAATCTATTCAAAATCTCAAATAAATCTTTCAGAGTTTTTTTTTGTTTTGGTATAAAATAATTATCAAAAGTACTTAAATTTAGCCTCCTCAAATTTCCACCACAAACCTGTCCTTGTTAAAATTTTTAAATTTGTTTTTTTCTTTTTCAAAGTTAAAACCAGTAATAAATCACAGACATTTGAGATGTATATACTTTTTGTTTTCTAGGTATATAATATATATATAATAATCATGATAAAACACTGTGTAAACTTTCAAAAGGTAACTATAGACATTAAACAGTACCAAAATACTGCTGAAAATCAGTTTTAAATAATTTCATATATTATATTGTTATGTAGACTTCATAGACAGACATATGTATACTTCTGTAAATGTTTCATTTCATATCATTATCATTCACATTTAGGGGCCAAAAAGGGCCTTTATCATTATATACTCTGCATGAATGATGAAATAAGATGGTAGTATGTATCATTATTAGGCCAATTCAATTTAAATAGTAGATTCTCATCCAGGTTGGGCAAAATTTTTGTGGTGGGTGGGAGGGTTTTATTTTTTTATTTTTATACACGTGTTTTAAAAATGATTTTTTTTTTTTTTTTGCACTCTGGCATCAGCAATATGCCTATATTGCTGCTTATCAAATCATTGTACACCTCCAATAACTGTTGAGTGTCTGCTATAGTTGCCCTGTAGAAAGCTGTAATTCTTCTGGACCGCTGGCGAGATGCAAAATTAAGAAACCATGCTCTATCCTTAACAAGTATGAAGCTACTTTCAATCTCAACTTTGCACTCCCGGTTTTTACGATAGTGATGTGAAAGAAAAATAAAATGACATGGGGCAGCACATTTTTGGTGGAATGGGTTGGAGTGGAATTAAGTTGAATTGGCCTTTAAATAATATTTACTTACAATGTAGACTGTCTCTTTGTCTAGACCTTTCTCCTTACAAACTTGCTTAAACAATCTTACAAAGTCGTTCATGTTGTCACATTTCAGGAATTTTGAAGCATCGCTTAAATTAGCAGTGTTGCCTTGGAGATTATTTAGTATCATTTCATACAGGAAACGAGCACTGTAGCATTCCACAAAGTTCACCAATACATGAGGAAACTACAAGAAAGAACAACAAACCACAGACAATACAGATATAGGTGGAATGTAAGCCATTTTTTTTAGGTCTTCCCAGTTTTCTCTATATTTTGGCTAATACCATTGGCATTTTTTTGTTATATTGAACTTAAAAACCAAATTTACTCAAAAGCTACTTCTTCTTAGTAAATAATTTTTGTGGGCTTATCACAAAATGGGGCAATCATTAATTTCCATTTAGTGTTGAAATTTTGGACGAGATTTCAACTAGACTGGAACATCAGAATATGCATTCCTGGCATCAGCCGAAATATTGGTGGGGAGGGGGGGGGGAATGATTTGCCTTTTAAGGTAAAAATTAATTACTTTGTACAAAATTACATATGGGTAAAATATTTAAATACAAATACATAAGCTAAATTCTAATAAACAATTTTCAATATGTCAAAAAAAAAAAAAAAAAAAAAAACCTTTTCAGAATGTTCAGTACTGATATGTGGCCTGAATGCCAAATGGCATTGGAATTATGTATGTATGTGGTATGATAATTTACCTTGAATGTCTGCAAGACGCTGTTTACAACCAAAGATTTCCCTGTTCCAGTATGTCCATATATGAATACAGAAGCTGGTGTATACTGATGCGGCTAAAAAAATTATGACAAATAAAAAAAAACATACAGTTCAGTGAAAATCAAATACAGAAAGTTGAAACTTGTTATATTATAAAGAAATATAGCTGGCATGGTAACAATCAAAAACATAGCTGTTGCATATGCAAAGCATAAGCTATGAGTCTAAATTTTTTTTTTTTTGTTGGAAAAGAGGGAAATTAGAAGAAGCCTTAATTACAATTATGTTGAAAAAATGGGAAAATATCTGGAGTATACAACTGTTTGATGAAGTGGGAAAAAAATACAAAAAATTTAGTGCAGTTATGACTAACATTTCACCAGTTTTTAAATTTTTTTTAAAAATTTAAGGTATTTAGAAATTTTCAAGGAATTAATGTGTGTTAATTAATAATGATGACAGTTTTAGTTAAAGTATTTTTAGAACCCTAACCATCGCAATAAGTATACTTGTATATCAAGTCATAAAAGAAGCTTAATACAATTCTTAGTGCACAGGGGTGCACTAACTGCATTTACAGTCATCTCAAGATGGCAAAAGCAGATTTAAATGGAATGATTTTCCTTGATTTCTCTGTTTAGCTGCTGTATTGTTAATTCAACACATCGGTTGCTTCCATATTTATATATTAGTGGAATCTGAAGCATACGTTTTTCACAAATTTCACTCTTTCAAGCATTCTAGGCGTTTGAAATTTTCATCTAGATGAATAATGCTTTATAACTATGTATAAACAACATACCTTGCCAAATATAGATTTAATGTAGTTGATTTGGTTTACCCGACAAGGAATTTTTTCATACAGTTGACTGATCTGCTCTGAAGAGTCTTCCAAAACTTCCATGGCAGCCATTATAAATTTTCTGCTTACTGGTGCTGTTGGGTCTTCTGTAAAAGCAGACAAATATTGATCACTTTTTGAGTTTCATTCACCAGTCAATAATTTTTCATTTTTCAAACTTAAGTGTCCAGAAAAAATCACTTCTCAGCATTAGCATTTGACAGTGCTGAGTGGAAATACGGTAGTAGTCTGAAAGAGGGTTCCCTAGAAAACTCTGACATCAAGTTGCACTATATTAAATGGAGAAAACTGCTTTGAACCTATGCTTTTGGGTATTATAACATACTTTATTACTTTATAATAAAAAATAAATCAAATTCAATGCAAATGGTGTCATTGCTTTTTTATGATTCAGTGATTTTGTTTCACAATCAACACAGGAATATGTTAAAAAAATAAAAAGTTTGTTTTCAATAGGTGTTCACTGGGTTGAAAAATGGCCAATTGACAGGTTAAAAAAATACCAAATAACAATGACCATTTCTTATTCAAAGGAAACTAATTTTAAAAAAGTTGTCCGTCTGTTATTCCTGAAATGATCAAAATTTACACATGTTATCATCTATCAATGTGTGGACCATCAAGCAATTTCTGTAATGTGGCTGTAATTTCGTACTTTGTCATTAATTTTAGCCAACAGCTAAGGATTGTATGTTTATGTTTTTAACACATACAGAGAAATTACATGTACTACCGTTATAAGAAATATTGGTACAAAATGCTAGTGATGGAATGTTTTTTTAATTACCTATACTTTTAAAGATGATTGATGATTTTTATACAAAAGATAAGCAATTTGACTCTATGCAAATTAACACCCCATGGTGTCTCAAATATCTTGAAAATCAAGTCTAAATTTAAAGTAAGGTGCTGAAAAATTTCACACAGTGTTTTTAACACTATTCCTTTTGTACCCTTGTATTTTAAAAAAATTTTCACTGTAGAAATTATGCTTATCAAGTGCCTTCTTGATTTCAGTAACAATATAATGAACAAGCCATGAATACAATAACACAAACAAATTAAAGAATGTGCAACTTGTCATGGTGTTTTACTCCCTAGGCAAGATTCTTCTACTAATATTGAGACAGACTGTTCTGAGTGAAAAAGACCATAGTTTATAGAGAAAACCACTAATGTTCAGCAAGCCAACTGACAAGATTTCTAATAGTAGAATCTGCCTGTGTTGGTTTCAAATTTCGGCAGAGAGGGGATCATGGTTTATACCACCCAGGCACCAAAGCCTCTGGGATAGTACAAGACTTTTCGCATGACATATCTAAATACTCTATAAAGTACATATGCATATTGTGTACAGTTATTGTATATCTATTGAACAATTTATGTGCATTCTCAGTGCATTTATGGTACATACTGTGTACAGTTTTTGTATACATTATGCACAGTTTTTGTACATTTTATAAACATTTTATGTGCATACTCAGTGCAGTTATTGTACATACTGTATACAGTTTTTGTACATAATATGCACAGTTTTTGTACATATTTTGTACAATTTGTGCATGCTGTGTACAGTTTTTGTACTGGGACATATATGTTGGTATTGTATACTGTGTACAGTTTTTGTACACAATATGCAGTTTTTGTACATTTTATGTACAATTTATGTGCATAATCTGTACAGTTTTTGTACTGGGACAGATATGTAGTTTTTGTGCATACTATGTAGTTTCTGTAAATGTGAATAATTCTTGTACATTACATATAGCTTTTATGCATTCTATGTACAGTGTTGATATATACTCTGTACAATTAAAAGATAAGCCATCTACAAAAATTACACTAATGTTTTAATGAAAATACAAGGCACAGTATGAATAGTATTAGTTTCATTGCAAAACTTATGAATGGTATTTAGTTCTGAAGTATTCAAATAGATAAACTATCTTACACCTCCTTAAACTTTTTATAAATTCGAGCATAATGATCTCATTTAAAGTTTTCATATTTCACTTTTTTTTTTCAATTAAAGGGGCTTGTACATTTAACAACACCTACATAATTTTAGACTACAACGTATTTGTTTTTGCTAAAACAAATTTAACATCATTAGACATGGCAAACAAATTTTTATTTAAAAAAACTCCTACATACATTCCGTATAAAATTCTTTATAAAAAAGTAGACCAATTAACGCCTTGATTATGAAGATCGCTAAAAATAAACTTCTTAAATCTGATCTTCTATAATCAAATAATTTAAAAAACATATATGCATACCAGTATACTATTTTAAGTTACTGAAAAGATTGATTGATTGATTTAATGGGGGTTAATCCCAGTCAAGAATATTTCACTTATATCGAGACGTCACCAGCTATATTTGAAGTTGCAGAGTTTTTACCTTTGCAGTGTGCTTAGGGCAGGGAAGTTCTTTAACGTGCCATGCCTGCTGTGATATGGGGCATTGGTTTTTAGGGTCTCATTCAAAGGACCCTGTGACTTTCATTTCTAAATGCCAAGTTCTGCTTTGCAAAAGAACATTCACTAACAATTTTCAAGTCTTGGTCAGACCCATCTGGGGTTGGAACACTTGATCTCCCACATACAAAGTAAGCACTCTACCAATTGAGCTACCATAGTGGTATAGTTACTGAAAAAATCTCTATCAGTAAACTCTTAACATAATAAAGGTATTGCTTATTTATCAGATTATATACATATGTCTAGCAGAAGTCGAATGACCTGAAAATATAGCTTTGCAACTGACAGATATCCCATCCAAGGTGGAGTATTGTATTCTTAGATGCTTGATGTTATTAAAACCAGTTTAAGAACTGGTTTGATGGGCCTATGTGTTTGAATCAGACTTTTACCTATTTACAAAGATACATGTAATAAAATATCTGCAATCTTCTTGTTCTGAAATCTTGGCTTCCAATTATATCATTTATATCCCAAAGAATATCATGTTATCATTCCCATCCCAAAAGAATATCATTTTTTCATTCCCATCCCAAAGGATATCACTATATCATACCCATCCCAAAAAATATCACTATATCATTCTCATCCCAAAGAATATCACTATATCATTTCTATCCCAAAAAATATCAATATATCATTCCCATCCCAAAGAATATCATTATATCATCCCCATCCCAAAGAATATCACTATATCATACCCATCCCAAAGAATATCATTATATCATTCCTATCCCAAAGGATATCACTAACTCATACCCATCCCAAAGAATATCACTATATCATTTCTATCCAAAAGAATATCACTATATCATACCCATCCCAAAGGATAACACTATATCATTTCTATCCCAAAAAATATCACTATATCATTCCTATCCAAAAGAATAACACTATATCATACCCATCCTAAAGGATATCACTATATTAATCTGAATTTCAGGAATCATTTTCATTGAGAACTGGAAGTCATGAGAACCTTCTGATGTAATTGAAAGCTCAGTTATGGTTGGTTGCCATGGTTGGTTACTTGGTTGCATTTTGTTTCACATCCAATAAGACATTTATCAGACATTTATCACAGAAAATATTGCTTTAAAATTTAAATTCAAGCACATGTGATGCTTTATTCCTGTGTAGGTGTTTTAATCTGCCTATTATTAGTGTGTGCTAATGATGACTTTCAAAGTGCTAGTACATACATATCCTCACAATATTGTATTGTAGATTTTTTATTTTCATTATTTATTTATTTATTTATTTTATTGTTGTTGTTAAACATTACTTAACTCAGCTCTTTTAGAAAACAAAACATTGTCCATAACATCAAATTAACCATTTAGTATTTTTTTTTTTTTTTTAAAAAAAGGGGAAAAAATCTTTTAATCTTATTAAAAAATTGTTTTACCCAAGTTCAATTTTCAAGTCAATTTATTGACATGCTTCTGAACAGACAAAAAGGTACAAAGTTCAATGTACCATGGTAAAAAAAATCTTTATATAAAAGAAGTTTTTCTTTGAAAAATATTGGTATAGAGAAAAAAAGAATAATGCCAAAACCTCATTTTCATCTATAAATACACCAGTGCTATTTATTTGATTTATGTGGCCTATATAGAAGAGTTCTCTATAAAACAATTAACCATCAGATTAACTCAGTTAAACTATAAAACACCTAGTCACTGATACTGAAAAGAAAACTTCCCTCTTAAAGCTGCATTAAGTTTTTCAATTCTCTGGTTGTTTTTTTTTTTTATCATGATCCATGAGACTCATTTTCTAAAATTTCATTCCCATCATCTATAAGTAAAGAAAATCCTCTAAGGTGTTGGTCATTTGTTTAACAATTATTATTATTAGCTTGGAGCATGCATACTGATATTTATTCGAGCTTTATTGTTGAATCTCTGCAACACTGATCATTGGGAACACCGTTAAGTATATTAGCACTGTTTTAATTTTTTTCCTAAGAAAACCTGGTATGACTGTACATCCTCAATAAGTGGAAACAGATGACTATAAATGAAAATCTAATTATATAAAAAACTATTACATAGTTTTTTATAATAACACTTTCAATATAACACCATCTGATCAGTCATGTTCAACACAAAGCTATACCCTATAGAAAAGAATTTTACAACTGAGTAAATTTGCGATACTAAAAAAAATTTTTATTCAAACATACATGTACCCCTAGTAGGCATTAAGGTTCATCTTCAATGAGTGGAAATGTGTAAATATGGAAATATGTGAAAAATAAACTTAGCATCATTCAGTTTCACTGAAGCAAGTCATACAATAATACAAAATTGTAAAATAAGAAAAGGAAATTCTATTATTTTCACTACAGGGTGTTATAAACACTATATAAGAAATAATTACACATCTGCCCGGATTGTAGTCAGAAATTACCAAAGAAACCTGAGGATATCGGTGTAGTTCAAAAAAACTTATAAAAAAACTCACCTAAGTTGCTTTTATTTAGGAAAACCGTAACTGGGTGTACTGTCTCGATATAGAAAGACAGTCCAAGCACAACATTGCTTCCAGTCTTAAAAACCTAAATGAAACTGTAGTCTGCTTTTCCAGAAAGACCAAATTATTCAGCAAGGCTTGTAGTTAAAAAAACACCATAACAAAACTGTACCATTAATAACAGAAAAAGGATGAAACACCAGAGGGAAACATTACTCCAGCTACGACATCGGTATAGAGCTAATCACCAAGCAACTGTGGTGGCATGGGCAATTATGTCCATTGTTTATTGTATTTTAAATGTGGTGACATTTATTCAACCACAATGGATTGGAGACACCCCTGAAAGTCCAGGATTTGGTCATTTAGGAGCATATAAATACTGTTACCCTGACGATCTAACATCGGAATATGTTTGCAGTGGTTCCTTTTCAGATATGGGAACTATTTTAAACACCAGATTTAGAGTAGTAACAGTTTTCTCTGGTTTGTCAGCTGTGGTGATGCTAGGCACCACTGTTTCACTGATGTTTTTTGTCTGCTTTAGAAAAGGTTATGTTTTTATACTGTGTGGCACATTGGAGATGCTGTCTGGTAAGTTGTAATATAATCCTCGCCCCTTCTTTTTTTATTCTGTTGACCATCCACCATTAAATTTCAACTGTAAGAAAATTAGGGCCTTCTGAAAAATGATGGTTACTGGTACAAATCAATCCCCATTAATAGTTCTGAACAAGGAATGGATGAAAACACTCAGATTCTGTTACAAACACACCCTTTGCTGCAGTTGCTCACTGTACCACACACACACACACACACACACACACACACACACACACACACACACACACACACACTTGTCATCAAGGTATAGCTGGTGCTTGACCTCTTTAGTGTGGACCACTTTTTTTCATTCCATTGTTACATGATCTTCAGAAGAGACCAGGGACGGGCATGATTACTGACAATTAACAGTAATCAGTTATTAACTGATTACACAGCATGTTTTCCTGTAACGGATTATAAATCAATTACACAAGTTTATGATTGGTAATATAATAATAATAATAATAATAATTATTATTATTATTATTTTATTTTATTAAAGTGTCACAAGTAATCAGTGCAATAAAAACATTCAAGCATAAATAAACACAACATGATTACTCCCAGCCATATTGACTTATGAGACACTAAAAGTTCATTGAAGCTAAGTTAAAATTAATACTGTTTGGTTGTTAACAAAATTTTTGACAGTTAATAGTGTTTATTATTTTACTAACGACACTGGTCCAACCTTTTTTGGTCTAGATGTCCATCTGAATATTTTATATGTTATTCTAGTTACATCTGTATGGATGAGTTTACAGAAAAAACGAATACATAATATACGTTGCTTGGTAAAGCACAATGACCAGCCTGTCACCACGAGATGCAATGTTACTTGAATTTTTTCTAACACACAAATAAATTTTATTGCTTTGTTTCGTACATAGTTTATCTTTCGATGCACTTTTGTTCCAATATACTGCTTCCATACATAAGTATAGGTTCAACTAAAGATTCATATAACTTGGTAAGTTGGTATATACAGAATAATTAAATCTGCCCATTTTGCTAAATTTTCCAAAAATAACCCAAAGAGCACGACTAGCAGGTATTGATATTTCGGAAATTGCTTTGTTATTACAATCAATTACTTTTAAAGAAGTAATTGATAATCTCTTCAATTACTTTCAATTACATTTGCGGAAGGCAACAAAAATAACACACAGCTCATCATATTTATATATAAAAGTGCAAGAGACAAACTGAATTTTTGGCTTGTTCAAAAGCCAAACTTGGGAAATTAATGCATGATTTCCAAAATGCAGTAATAAAAGAGTCAAGTTTGTATGGCTGTAGGAGGTCCCAAATTCAACTCCTTTATATAAGGGTATATAATGCACCTTAATTGCACTTCCTATGAGCAGCATTCAGTGCAAGCGGGCTACATATATAATTAATAATTTTTATACCTAAAATTTATAAATGAAACCTTACAGTTCTATAAATGATCTATAATTGTAAATATTGATTTGTGTACATAGGACTGCCTGAATAATTCTGTTTTATACCTGGGGAATAATATGAAGAACAAACAGCAAGTTGACCTTTACAAGCTTAAATACATTCAACCTTGCACTGCTCTATACAAATCAGCTGATCATATAACTGTTTATTTTACTATTTAAGACCTGAAAGTCCATGTAACACTCCTTTATCAATAGTTATATCTGATGGCCACCAAGAGAGAAAGTGTGAGTGGATAAATAAATAAAAAGTGAGTGAGTGGGTGAATGAGTAAATGATGTGAGCAGCAGTGAGTGAGGGAGAGAGAGAGGGAGTGAGTGATAAGTGAGTGAGCAGTAGTGAGGGAGTGAGGGAGTGAGTGATAAGTGAGTGAGCAGCAGTGAGGGAGGGAGTGAGTGATAAGTGAGTGAGCAGCAGTGAGTGAGGGAGAGAGAGAGACAGAGGGAGGGAGGGAGTGAGTGATAAGTGAGTGAGTGAGTCAAGAAGTGAGTGATTGAGTGAAGAGCAGTGAGTGAGTGAGTACACAGCAGAGTGAGGAGTGAGCAACCAGCAAAGTGAATGGGAGGGAGGGAATGGGTTTGTGTGAGAGAGTAATTAGTTGGAGGGAAGGCAACAGGTTTTATGTACCAGTTTTAAGTTTTAAGGTCTCAAATAACCAGAGTAGAAATCTAGATAATATCTGAGTTTACCTTTTGTCTGTTGCTTGAGTTGTACATGTATATTGTTTTTCCTCGGTAATTTTTATTCGCAAGACAATCTCAAGAATAAATTATGTGTTTTTAATTTGCTTTTGCGCATCATTTTGCTGCTAGAATGCTTCCAAACAATTTATAAAAGACATAGATTAACAACCTAAACAGTTGATTACATTGACACTGAAACAAAATCAGTACAGCGTAACAAATGGGAACTGGAGAGGGGGAAGGGAGGAGGCTTGTGGGTTAAGTGGTGTTAAATACTGGCTTTGGATCCCATTACCTAGGTTTGAATCCTACTTGGCAGGTCCTAATACCAGAAAGTTTGTTTGTTCATTTTCCAAAGGTTTGTGGTTTTTTCCACAATTTCAGAATTGACCATCTCAATATAAGTGAATAATCTTGACTTGAATGGGCATTAAGCACCATTCTTCCCACCTTAATATGTATAAATAATGTGATAATGTAGTCAACAAGCTATAGATAATATTTTAAAAATGCATTCCTATATGAAGGACTTTGTTGCAAAAATGGAGATGTTCAGGGTCCTGATTGTTTAAAGTTCCCTAAACTTACCTGGTGATCAAACGGTAAGTGAAAATAAAAAATGTTAAAATAATTTAAAGATATTTATTACAGAATTAAAGGGCAGATTGAAATAAAATTTAAAACGTTTAAAATATTTAAGATATCTTTACAAAATAAAATTGCAGATTTGACATATTTTTCATTTGATAATATTAATGAAATACATTTAATTTTTCAACACAAAGTTTTAAAATTCTGCATAAAACATATTATACAAATTTTCATTAATGACTCCTGGTATGTTTACAAACTTGATTAATATTCATTAGTGTAATATTTCTGATGAAATCGTAACATCAAAAATGTTATTTCTATTTATGGTTAGAAAGAATAAAGGTTGAAAATTACTGTTTACAATAGATTTACAAAAATGCTGCCTAGGATATTTTTGGGGGGAAAAACAGCATAAAATCCTACGATCTTAAGTAATCTGAGCTGCATTCAAGAGAAAAATTCATTTTAAGTATCAGAGCAAAAAAGACCAACACCACCACCCCTCCCCTTTAAAAAAGCCGAAAACAATTTTACGCATTAACAATCACATACAATTTGCAGTGAACTGGCCAGAGATTTAAAAAAAATTATTGTGAATTCTTAGATGCATTTTCACATACACATTTTCCAACACATAAGCTTATCCTGAGATCAAATAAGCTGAAAATTGAAAATGCGCTTAATAGCTCTATATTTTTTTTTTATTTAATAGAGTAACTTTTTTTTTTTTAGACTAGCAAATTCTCACCAGTTAAAACGTATAAAAGAAATAATACATGAATAGTCAGACGAGTGTTCATAAAAACTTGTCCAACAGGGAATTAACCCTAATTGGACAGTCCAGTCCAGATAATCATCACATTATGGGTATTAAATTGTAGTTTTTAAAGTACATCTGTCATGACTACCACATTTACAATAGAAAACTTTATTTACAAATTTAAAAGGCTGGACAGAGGACTCAATTTATAAATTAAGTAGGCTGGACGGAGGATTTCTTTTACAAATTCGGTAGCTTGGACATTACAATCTTTACAATATCTTGCAGACACAAATAAGGTGACCTTGACCAAAATAAACTTGCTTCATTGACACAAACATAATTGAATGTAGCATTCATGTTATATTTTACAATGTACCTTAGTGTATTGAATCACTGTTAGTATTGTACATATCTCTCATAAGGTTTTAGCTGTATTTGGATAATATGAATTAGTATTTCTTGCTTACATATACATATATGGTACAAATAGAAGTAGTTTAGTGAGTACAGCAGTCATGTATTATCAATATGAGAGGTCTAAAGCTTAAATCGTGAAAAAATCTTTTCTTGTTATTTTAAAAGTAGTCAGATTTTTCAAATTAAGCTAGGGGTCTGAAATAGATCAATTCAAGGTAGATAACTCAAAATATGTAACAAACAAAGAAGTAAAGTTATAAGTGTTTGGAGTATTTTTAACCTTGTCATCTCACTGGCAAGGGATATGCAACAGCCAAATTAAGATACCGTTGTAAACATGACTTAAGACTAAGATATGTCGTAACACCATCATAAGATATATCTTAGTCTTAGGACACTTTCATAAACCTGCCCCCAGCTTGATTAGCCTATAGGCCAAGTATAAACACCAGCCTGATAAGCAAATAGGCCAGATATAAGCACCAGCCTGATAAGCATATAGGCCAAATATAAACACCAGCCTTATAAGCGTATGGGCCATGTATAAGCACCAGGGGGCAGGTTTATGAAACTATCCTAAGACATGTCGTTAAGATATGTCCTAGGACATATCTTACGACCAACATAAGATAATCTTATGACATGTCATATCTTGTAAATCAAAAATATCTTAAGTTTATCTTAGTAAGGACATCATTACGATATCTTAATATCATCTTAACTTTTAAATATACAACAGCTACAAATATTTCTCGACTAAGAGAATTATAAAAAAATTAAATTAAATTAAATAAGAAAAATTAAATAGAATTTAATTAAATTATACAAAAACTAATATATATCAAAAATGCTTGATATCTATCTATCTATCTATCTATCTATCTATCTATCTATATTCTCAGAATTTAGATTATTTTTATTTATTAATTATTTATTTATTTATTTTAAACTTTTAATTTCGTTTGTGTTACATATTTTTAAAACTAGGTTTGACCGATCCCGGGTTAAAGTGTAAAATGGTGCTTTGAACACTCAATAGTATATAAAAGCTCGCGTGAATTTCACAGTTTCAAAATGAGTAGGAAAAGAAATCCAAATTTTTCAGAGACTGAAATTCAAACTTTAGTTGCTGAAGTTAAAAAAATAAGGAGTGTTGAAAAAATTTGCAAGAAATGGACCGCTTATGCGAGCACAACAAAGAAAGTTTCGTTAAATAGACGGGAGGCACGAAGGACGGATGGTGGTCCACCTCCAGAAAAAATTTCTTCATTGGAGGATAAAGTTGTGGGTATCATAGGCGATAATGTTATTAAAGGTGTAAAAGGCGAAACAGATACCGGAATTGATGAGGAAGATGATACTGGCATGTGCTACTTTTGAATTTTTATAAAATAATACAATTCAAAAGTAGCATATATCAAATTACATGTGCTACTTTTGAATTGTATTATTTTATAAAAATTCAAAACTTTCGTTTTGCCATTTTTTTAAAATAAAAAAATTCAAAAGTAGCACATGACAAAACGATGGCCAAATCTACAAATCAAACCTCATCATCCCTAAATAGTAAGTGTGCTAGCTAATTGCATTACCTGAATATACTCATGTCCCTGTCATGTGCATTATTTTTAATTCTGCATGTTTTAAATTATTTGAAACAAGAGACACGATTACACAATTATGAACCAAAGTGAAACAAAGAGACACAAACAAATCAAAAAGTAATAATAACAGTAGATGTAGCTTAAATATGTATTTCGAAATTTAAATTAATTAAACTGCTTAGAGAGAATCCACCATTTTAAAATGCACCAAGACCAACGTTTGTATGTACTCCTTATATAGTTTTTAAATCCTGTCCAGTTTTCAAAGGATCTAATTGTCCCTTAATCATTACATAAACCTTAAGGTTTGTTTTATTGTCGAGATTTAATGGAATTCCGATGATATCATACGTAATATGCATATCTAAAAATATGCATAAAATGTAAAATTTAAATGTACATCAACTCAACTTATAAAGTATATATGACAAATTAAACGTTACAAATATGAATGAAACTGATGCATTTAATTATTACAAATTTGAAAATGAGCTATGTCAAAAAATGTGTTACAATTATCTTAAGATTGTCTTTAGACACCTAACTCACTGTCGTAAATTTAGGATAGATTTTAAGACAAGTCGCAAATTAAGATACCGTTGTTAACATGACTTAAGACTAAGATATGTCGTAAGACCATCATAAGATATATCTTAGTCCTAGGACACTTTCATAAACATGCCCCCAGGAGGTTGTTTTTATTGTTTCTTTGTGTGTTGTGACTTATACGCTATATTTGCATGAACAAATATCTGTATGGATTTGAAATTACACTAATTATGGTTAGTTACATTTTATTTAGTGATAGATAATGAGTGTCCGGAAAGGGGTTCAGGAAACGGCCAACCCGTTGTTTATCTGCGGTTTAATTTACAAAACATAATGGTGAAGTTATCTGTGACCATCATACTCAAAAAGTTTTAATTATAAAGCATTTTCTGGTTTCTAAATTCAACCACCTTGGCTGTATGACAAGAAATGAAAAAAATACAATATAGTTAAATTGTAGACAAAGTTCTGAAGAAAAGGGCGGATCACAGTTCTTCTGGAATAAGATAACGCAATTCAAGGCCTGTGATTGGCTAGAAATATAGGTCATATTGAAAGTGTGGTCTAAAGACCTTGAGATTTATATTGCTTTAATTAGTGCCAGAAAGAGGTTTCTCTAATTTGCAATTGGCGCCAAGTAATGCACATGTTTGTTTCATATCTTTGAGCAATCAAGGTGCCAATTCTTATTATAGTGAAACGGGGACTAAACTTTTGCCAGATTGTGTATGACGGGCCCCAGTTGAATAAATATGTCTTTTTCCAGTATTTTTTCTTCTTCTTTTTAAAAAGTAAATATTAAGTATCTTAAAGAAAACATGAAATTGAACAACTCTGTTTCATCTATAAGGTCAGTATGAAATCTGAAATGGTCAATAGTGACATCTTATAGTGACCAAGTGTACATTTTAGCTTTGTAAGTAAAGTGCAAAAAATGAGCATAATAATTGCTTTTAAATTATTTTTAAAATCGGGGTCTTAGTGACCGAGTCGTCTAAAGCGCGAGATTACGAATCACCATGCTTCTAACCACTCAGGCAGATCCTTGATTGAGTGAGTTAGTACGTTTGCTTGCTAAAGGTCGGTGGTTTTCAATGGGGACTCCCGTTTCCTCCACCAAAGAAAAACCGCCTCGACAGAAGTGAAAGAATCTTGCTTGGGACGTAAAACACCGTTAATTCATGATCAGTCTAAACTTTGGTCTAATGCACATAAAAAACAATATGTAAGAAGGTGTTATTTTTAGTCATTAAGATAGGTTCTTCTCTATCATAACAACTTCTTTCCAATAAAATCATGTTGTATTACATTTTTTATGACATTGGGTTAGTTAACAAATAAATAAATTAACTAATTAATTAATTAATTAATTAAATAAATAAACAAATAAATAATCATCATCATCTATATAAGATGATGGTCAGAGAAACTCGGCTTTATCAAATTCTAGCCTTCTGAAGCTTTTTATTATCCATTTTCAATTATATTGTCGTGTTGAATATTCAGCTTATACAAATATAAACATTCTGGATAATCCAGAGTCAATATCCGCTCCGCTACTATATCGCGTAGGTAACGGAGCAGACTTAGACTCTGGATTATACAGAATGTTTCTAACAATGATAACCTACTTTGACACCGATTTAATCGGACAATTCTTACCAGTTATTTTTGGTGGTTTGGTTTTTTGTTGTTTTTACACTACATCAGCAATTGTCAGTTATTATTGAGAAGATAATTTTTACAAAGATTAGAAGACAATTTTACTTGATAATATCAAAGATTAAAAAACAAACAGTTCATTGGTTCGTGAGTTTGTTCAAGAATTTATGTTCTGCTTAGCACAAGAAACATTTATGGCGACATTTTGAATGTTTATAAATTCTCAAAGAATGTCTCAAGTATTAGAATATCACACCCTGTCCATTTTAATTGCAGTGTACCAAAAAGTAAGAGTCCGTGATAATGAAAACCCTTTCCATTTTTGTTTCGATCAGGGTTTAACCTACAACCCCACAACGCTTTTATCACTCGAACATCGCGGTATCTAGCTATTTTGTTTTTAAATCCATTGACAAAACATTCAGCTTCATAAGTACTACAATGAACAGGCGAATTCGATAAAGTGTCTTCAATAGAACATTTTTTGCTGTTTCCGTCGTTCGTCTAATCAGGGGCTTAGGTGCCTAAGTGGTTTGAAGTGCGCGCTAATGGATCAACGTTCCTTGGTGAAATCTTAGTGTCAACCCGCTTATCGAAGGTCGGTGATTTTCTCCGAGTGTTCCGGTTTCCTTAACCATCATCAAAATGTCCGCCTCGATATAAGTGAACGATTTGGAATGGGATGTAAAATACCATTGCCCCATTATGTGTAAAATCGGAAAATTATTATCAATGGTCCAAATACATGTAATTGGTTAGTCTTTGTCCTGTGTTTTTAACAATTACAGGCGTCTATTTGCGGTGTGTCGAACTCGCGGTTTTTGTTTGTGTTGACAGTTTTCAACTGTATGTTTTTTAGACATAAAGTAAATATAAAACTCGGCGCGGGAATTCTTAGTCATATTCCTTAAATAAGATGAAAGAGAGAGAGAGAGAGAGAGAGAGAGAGAGAGAGAGAGAGAGAGAAGAGAGAGAGAGAGAGAGAGAGAGAGAGAGTTTAAATAGATGAAGGACAATTTATCAAAGCAGTTTTTTGATTAAATAAGTTCTAATCCATATGAATTGAAGAAGTGACAGAAATGTAAGCCAGAGAGGATTTTTTTGCATTTAATTAAAATTAGAATTCGGGGACAGAAAAAATAGAAGAAATAATAGACATGTTCATTTAAGCCGTAATAAAAAAAAACTTTATGGGGTATTTTTCTAAAACGTGTATTCCAAACTGGAAAAATCTATAAAGTTAATTTTATGTTTTTTTTTTTTCAGATTTATGGTCGTTTTCAAAGAAATAGAAATAGATACATGAATTTCATGAAACAGTTTATTTGAAATTCTAATCATAAATTCTCATAGCCTGGGATTAGTATATCAGTAAACTGTAATTATACTCATCTCATAGATCTCGTGTCTTTTAGCATCATTCAATATTAACGACTTTTTAGAACATAAAAATACTATCGTTATTTACTAAATAAGCACAGATCAGGGCCCGGTTTTATAATGATTACGGAGCAAGCACTCTACCAACTGAGCTACCACAGTGGTGTAGGTTTATTTCACAAAACAAAACATTGTCTCCAAGAAATTTATTTTTTTAAAAATATTAATAAGAAAAAAAGGAATATTTCAGTTGAGTGTACACTCATTAGAGTAAATGGTTGGAAACAGGGGCCAGGACATACTATTGTTTGTAAAATGAGAAATACTAAACATAATTGATATTTTTCTGACATCAATTATATTACCCATAAAATGATAATAAACACTCATTTCCACAAATGTTCGCCCTAATTATGTTTTTTTTTTTAAATTTCACCCTTGTGTAAAATATTGGTAATTCCTTTCTTATATAAAACAAATTACTATCCTAATATAAAGAAGGGACTTAAAAACGTTCGTAAATGGCAGGCGTTGCAAAAATGGGGATAATTCACCATTGCAAATATTTGTGTGATTTTTGGATATGCATGTTGATCGTCGGCGGACACAATGGTACTGTTACCGACAGCATGTTGTGATGGCCCATGCTATGTAACTTTAAGCGGCCAAGACGATAACCATGCTGCAAAGTGCATATTTACCTGAAATTAAGCATGTATGCATTCGCAATTAAAGTTAATTTTACCTTCGCACATTACAATGTAAGTTGGAATAAAAATATGTCAGTTTATAGAAAAGTTTCGGTGATGCATTATTACAATCAAATTTTGTCATCAAAATATTTGGCAGTTTCTACTTTTTTTCATCATGTAAGTTTAATTTTTTTATAACTTAAATGAAATGACGAGATCTATTAAGAAAGCGTTGACCTAAACAAAATTGGAATTTCCAACATCAACTTTTCTGTTAAAATATAAATGTATAATATTAGTACATGTATTTGTCATCAAAATGTTCAAATATTGCAAATACCAATTTAGTTACCCATAAAATATACGTATTCGTATTTACACACATAAATCTGCATATCAAATTATACAACTTCGTTTTAATTGTCATGTAAATCTTACTGTATTTCAACTGTGATAAGAAAGTTTCATGGACAAACATAAACAACATATAAATATCATTTATCACCAGAAATTTCTAAAAAGATTGAATTAATTCTGTATCATAAACATTTCATGATTTAAAATTATTAGTATATTGTCTAATGTTAAGAATATATCAAATTCATGTAATCAAATCTGAACAAATGAATATATATCAAAGACTTAGTTACAGTTTTATAAATGTCTCATTGCAAGTATAATGTTTACGATCAGTAGTTTCGGATGCTGTAATATGTCACGAATTGTTATTTATGGTAATTAAAAAATGCATACTTGATGATTGAAGAAGGGACATGGAATGTATTAGAGCCATAGTATTCAAAGCTTCAACATTAGACATATTAAAGATAGATTGAGATACACAGAATAATTAAGATCCCTCAAACAAAATTTAAACGTCACAAACAAACTGTTTTAGATGTATGGCTACATTTGAGCCCCCCTCCCCCCCACACACTAAATTCACAACTTATTTTGATTTTCTTCTCTTCACGTTTATGATAAATGAAACGAATTCTGTCCCTTTTCATGTACGTTTGTTTATTTAAAGTATAAAAGATAAATAATATGGTGCAAGATCCTTCTGAATGTACGTAGCTTCTCCACTTGACAAATGTAAGATACATTGGACGATTTAAAGCCATTCAAAGATCAGTACGTTGTAAATCTTGGCGTATAAAAACATTGAAGGGTTGAGACCCCCCACAGAAATGTTTAGAAAAAGACAAATTTAAGATAATTAATTTTGTTGATAAGTATGTAGTCGCTGTATCCAAACTTATACTGGATATATTTGACTTACTATAGTTTTTTGTTCCTTTCATTCTCAAAATTGACTTGCACGTGACGGGTGTAGCTAGGTGCTTACCCTTCCGGAGCACCCAGCCTCACTTCCTTGATGGAAGTTCACGTGTTTACCTAATTTTGCCAGCTTTTAAAGTTTTTACTTTGTTTTTGGGATAGTGATCTGGACAAGGACTGGTATGTTTGTTTTATTTGGATCGCTCCGAAAGTGTCTCTACAAAGCATATTCCAGCCACTTGGGTTAAATTGTTTCCTTTGTAAAGTACTGGAGCTGCACAAGTGCATTTATTTGGTCAAGGTTATGCCATGGGTTTTGCAATGAGTTCAATTGATGTTTTATTATCATTTGTCTCAGTATGTATCACAAAGCAGTATCGTTTAGGTATCCATAACTCAGTAAGTACTTTGTGCTGTCAGAAAATGTACCATTTTGCTAAATTTTTAGCCGTCTAAAATTTTAAAATTCATTTAAAACTAAGGTTTGTTCCCTCATGCAAAGCATTCCTTAGCTGGATTTGGATTAAATGAATTTGGAACTTTAGATTCATTAATTTTCTACTGTTTAGCTTATGTTTTTTATCTATCAAACTTGTCGGTCTTAGTGTCACTGATGGGGAATGATTTTCCGAAATGTGCACATCTGAGACATCAAAATGTAACTGGTATTTGTGTTATATATTTAGTATTCAATATAGTTATTATAAATTAATTTTTCCTGATGTTTTCTGAAACCAAAAGCAGAGAGGAAAATTAATTTAACGTAAAAAAGATAAGAAACAATAATAACAATTTCTTCTTCATGATTTAGGACTCATATTTCCATTGACAACCTTATTTCATAGAATAATTTATTTATTAGTTATTAACTGCGTAACTGCATGTATAGAAAAATTTATCCTTTCATGGAAGATATATCACTTAATATTCAGATCTAATAATAATCAAAAGTCAATCACGCAGAGTGATAAGAATTCTATCTCGTAAAAAGGAACTTCCAAAATTAAAACTTCGATATGATATCTTACTTTATTTGTTATAGATGGTGCCATGATTTCATCGAAAGAAAAAATGATATTGAAAACTTTGATATCTAATATAAAATGGTTAACATTTAACCAACGTAATTTGAGAAGTACGCAAATACGTTACAAATAGATTAACATTTGTCGAAAAGTGTGCGTCAGCATATTTTCAAATATTGAAGAAGAGATTAAGTTAATTATCCCCTTTAGTTTGAGTAAGTGAAGTGGAGTGGAGTAATGGTGTTTTATGCCCCAGTCAAGATTCTTTCACTTATTTCGAGGCGGTGAGTTCTGGGATAGTGAAGGAAATCGAAGTGCCTGGAGAAAAATCACCGACCTTCAGCAAGCGAACTTTTTCACACTAGGATCTGTTCCGAGTGTGATTCGAACCCAGGAGGCGAGTGGCGCAGTGATCCGTAAAATTCGAGTCTGTATACGTGAGATGTGCGATGGTGTATTTTGGTACCATCCTTGTGTTAGTGAGCACTCGGAGTCAGTACGGTGCAGGCAAGCAAAACATACCTTTAGTCACGATTTCCGACACCGGTAATAACCGATAACAGGTCGTTTCAATTCAGAGCATCAGGGGAAAATAAGCATCTTAAATTTTAGTCTCATGTACATGTATGAACCGGCCAGAGTTGATACACTTATTTTTAAGACTGACAATTTATGTTTAGGCCACGGAGGTAATTGTAAGGCATTTTATACTTAAATTTCCGATAATTGTTTTCTAGAAAGTTAATAACAAAATACAAGATATTATTTTTATAATTATTATTATTATTATAAGTATTAGTAGTAGTAGTAGTATACATTTTAAAAGTCTACAGAAAAGAATAAATTGTTAGTGTTCGAAAAGTTGGAAATTGTTTATTGTTTATTATTGTAAGGCAATAAGCAAAGTAGGTTGTTTCTGTCAATCAAAAGATAACAAACCTACATATTTCCCAAAAGAATATCTTAATTGTAGTTTTATAATAATTTCTTCATATTTACACTCCATTTACTCTATTTGAGATATTTAAATTTATGCATCTCTTATATCGATTCACCCCGATTTTCATAGCGGTTTCAAAATTTTGAAGTTCACTGCATTGAGTTAATTTTTTTAAAAATATATTTGTTTTAAAAATTTAGCCTAATAATTCAAATTAAACAAGATTTCAATCAAACTGTATCGCTATACTAGAAAAAAATTATCATATAATAAGATAGGAATGTGCAGTGTAAAATGATTCTAATGATTCCGGAGCACCCGGCCTCACTTCCTTGATGGAAGTTCACGTGTATTACCTATTTTGCCAGTTTGCAAAGTTTTTACTTTGTTTTTGGGATTGTGATATGGACATGGACTGGTATGTTTGTTTTATCTAATAAGATGATTGGATTTTACTTGTCTATTACGTTTTTAAGGTTACAAGGTTAATACCAGAACAAATAAAATAACAAAATCGGATTGACATAACATGTTGTATGAAGTCAAAGATAACAAAAAAGCTTTGGAAAATCTTGACAAAGTAATCCAGTCAATGGTTGTAATGAAATTATTCAATTTAAAAATGGGATTATATTGATGTTTTATCAGTAGCGATTGACTTAAAATCACTTATTTTCTATGTTATAATTATTTTTATTAGATTTTACAGGCTCTTATTCCTTTTCTAGTACCTTAACAGCTTAACCAAGATAATTTCTATGGAATCGCTTTTCATTTTGCTGATTTCAAAATAGATTAATCTGTAATTTGGTTTATTCAACAACTCAATTGCAACAGATTCGCACTAAATATAATTAAAGTATCTGTTGTAATTTGCTCATTGTAGACTTTTGTACATGGCGGTTGCAATGAAATGCTTTTAATTATGGAACAACTATTTTACGTATTTCACATGTTTATTTTGAAGATTTTTTTGGATGCAGCTAATTGTTTTATTTCTCTTGGTTGATTTTAGATGTTTTTCGTATTAGCAGAAGTCCATTAATTACTTATTAATGGACTTCTGGTATTAGTCACAACGACATGATACATGTACTTTGCATTTTCAATAAGTGAATAGGAAACTTTAGCAATGCTAGTTACGTAAAACATTGTTTTTTTAAATTGTTATAAATCTTTTTGAAAATGGGGTTTTATTAATTTTCTCTAGATCTGATAGACAGAATAAGTAAATATTTTTTTACACGGAAATCACAATTCTGTTCTTTTCCAATAGAAGAAATAAAGATGTAACTGCAAATTATATATCTGGCAACAGCTCATGTACATAAGAAAATGAGAAAATGTTAGTTAATTGCCAAGGAAACATATGCGCAAAACTAGAAACTACAGCATTTGCTCGCACACAATTACTGTTTATAAGAATAGTTTGTAAGCTTTTTGTAAACACGATGAAAAGAAATATACAAGATATTGAAAGACACATCCTAGATATTACAATAACTGGATGGCATGACATGAATCCGAGTGTTGATACTGTACACCAGATATATTGAAATATTGATTTACAACACATTGATTCCGATCTATTACCGAAAGTCGTATATGTCATTTTTATTATTTTGTAAGTGTTGGAATTATGTATGTTTATACGATTTGTAAAAAAAGATCCCTTTATGAAAATGACCGCATTAGCTAATTTTCCTTAGTTTCTACAATAATTGCCTTTTTTTAATCACACAACGACGACCCACCTTAAGACTGCATCCGAACAATTTTGATCCTAGGTAATGTTGAATACTAAACTCGTAATTTGTTTGGCTCACATATTAACAAAGTGTAAATTGTACAACTATTACTTAGAGTTGGTATGTTCATATCAATGAAAAAAAGGATAATAAATGTGTCTTACGACCCGGTTAAGATCCTTTATCTTAATAAAAGCCTTATTGTTTAGAACTGGTCCTGAAACTTGACGAAAACCACCAATTGACATGCTAGCTGACATTATTAAAAGATAATGATTAAGAGCCCCGTCAGATGTAAAAGATCATCACCACTTATGTAAGCCACTAAGAATAATTAAGTATTATTCGAGGAAAGTAACAAGTTTTTGAGCTAGACGTATGATAGACACTTTGAAAGAGTTATAGCCCTACGAAAGTACATGCCCCCAACAACTTAATGCGCTTTTATAATACGTAATCTGCATGTTACTCAACAATGTCCCTTTGAGAGAGAGAGAGAGAGAGAGAGAGAGAGAGAGAGAGAGAGAGAGAGAGCTGCTTCGATCGCCAAGAATTTAACAGTCAAGAACCAATTATATTGTTTAGTATTCCTTGAAGTCATAATAAATCGAACTTCCTTTGGTTTTAAGGTGCATTCCGATAACCAAATGCTAGGAGAAGAATTAATTAAACGTTAAACCGATAAGATGCAACTTTAACATATTCTTTATGATATAGGACTTTTATTTTTAGTGATAAAATTCTTCTTTATTTTAAGAATTTATCAATTAATCATAACCTGCATGTATAAACGCATATTTGTGTTGAAGAAATATATGTTATATGGTATACAAATGAAAAACTCTTTAAAAGTCAATCACCTAGAATGATAAGAATTCTAGCCCTTTGGCAAAAAAACTTTAAAAAAATTAAAACTACAGAATTATATCATATTTAATTTGTTTAAGGTGGTGCAACGGATTTATCAAACATAAAGATAAAATTAAATACGCTCGAAAATTTTTTTGAAATCGGCGATACCAGTAGAAAACCATTATTTTTAATGCCAAACGTAAAAAAAGAAGCAGTATATCAAATTTCTGTCTCATGCATATGCATGACCTGATTGAGATTTGAACCCAGGACCTCCCTCTATCGAGCTGGACGTTTTACTTCTAATTCAATAGAGTTTTTAGCCTCATTAGACATTTTATAACTTCGTTTATTTTGTGCTAAACCGTTAATAACGAAATGCCGTCTACGCTTTTTTTAAAACAAAAAAAAACGTATTTTAATTATGCAATGATATAAAATTTATAAGGCAACTAAAAATTCTATGCGAGGTTAATGTTTAATGAAGTGAAACTCGTGATTGGCACTAATTAAAGCAATAAGAAATATATATTATCATAAGTTTTAGTAATTGTTGATCTCATTCAACTTTGCAACCCACTAATCCCTATATCAGAAGTTATACATTTTATATCTCTATTTTTCCTACTCCACTTTTTTGAGGTATTATGCTTTTGAAGTACATTGCACACCCGATGACGTTATTTATTTATAATATAATACCTCATTTTTGAAACAAAAACAGCCATATAATTCAAGTCTATGATTTAAAAAATGAGAATGTGAAGTTTTCTACGACACTTTGATGTAATTATATAACAAATTACAATTTCATTAGTTTATAAGAATCTGTTCATGACTAAAATTCTTATTATTTTTATTGATTTTTCTCGCCTATTCCCTTTTATGGTAACTCGTAATATTAATCATTATAATTATTATATTATATTATATTATATTATATTATATTATATTATATTATATTATATTATATTATATTATATTATTATATTATATTATATTATATTATATTATATTATATTATATTATATTATATTATACAATAAATATATCAATATATAAAATATCACAATTGGAATGATATTACATGTTATCAGAAATCACAAAACAAAAAGCTTGGAAAATGTTAACAAATTATTCAAGTTAATGGTAATAAACACCTGATTTTTACAATCTTGAACTGGTTGTAATACAATTCGATATAAAAATGGGATTAGATTGACATTTTATCAAATGCGATCAACTTAAAAGCACTAATTTTTTAAGGTATAATTATTTTTATTAAATTTTATGAAACTTCTACTTACCTAATTCCTTCGACAGCTTTAAGAAGATAGCATTTTATTGAATCTCTTTTCATTTTCATTTTAAAAAGATTATTATGTGATTCTGTTGATATATCAACATAAATGCAAAAGATTTGTTCCGACTGTAATTTAAATATCTCTCTGAATTTGCAAAGGTTAGGCTTTTATACCTGACAGTTGCATCGAAATTGTAAAATGCTGATACTTAATGACAAAAGAATTTATTAAAATAAATTATTTGACTTTATTGTTATAAGGTTTATATATATATATATATATATATATATATATATATATATATATATATATATATATATATATATATATATATATATAAACTTCGATCGCTCGAACTTCGTTAACTCGAAAACCCCCGCTCGCTTGAACAATATATATTTTGCAAGCGCAAAAAGTTAATTAATTTCTCTCGCTCGAATACATTTTTCCAGTCGATATGTGACCCGGGTCATTGTTAACATAACTTAAGCTGAAGCCATAATACAGATTTTATCAAAAGTAATAGAGTGTAACGAAACAATTAGCCTAGACTGTTACCTGAACTGTTGAATGTTACTGGAGATTATTAATTAACCTAATGAGACAGTGCTGTTCATCTACACAGTTCTTTAAGCTCTTAATCCGATTACGACGTGCGGAAGTGTTTGATCTCTCAGTCGCCCACGCTTGATGATAACAATGAACAATAAAACATCATACAACATATCGGAGATCCACATTTAAGTTTGAAAACATTATCGAGATATCGTGATGAATAATGAATTTTGTATAGGCCTTCTACCGTTTTATTATCTATCTATGAATCTTAAACATTTCAAGATCTATACTGCAACTTTAATTCGGACATTTCATTATTTGCCCTTTAAATCAAAGATTCCCTTTGACTTCGAGCCATCGAAGTTCTACTATATATACATAATATATATATATATATATATATATATATATATATATATATATATATATATATATATATATATATATATATAATTACGATGCTTTATATCGGGTATACAAAGAAAGGAAAAGAAAAAGAAAAGAAATCAATTCAAAAAAAAAAAAAGAGAAAAAAGAAATTGAAAAATTTAATTAAATGTATAGCTAGCACCATAACCAGATTGTAAAGTAGGTTTAATATGCCACTTAAATTATTATGAGCTGGAATTTGGAATAAGCACATTTTAAAACAACGTACTTAATTTAAGATATTTAATGATGTGGTTTCAGAAATAAAGTTTAGATGTTAATATGATTTTATTTTAGCAGTGCACTAATATCAAGATACCACGGCATCATGTTCCAGATCATGTCAAAGGCCTTGGATTTTCCCAGCTGACTAATTAAAACTTCCTGAACATGGTTTACTTATGGCAAATTTCAGAATCGTTGTTTACCTAATGGCGGTGGCATGAAGGAAAGTAGTATTAAGGGTAACAAAATCGTATTAAGGGATTCGTTTTGCTGATCTTTATCCATTACATATAGTTTGTGTTACAGTTTAAAGGTATTTCTGCTCCATTTACAACTATTTATAATGTGTTTACAAGCGATTTGCTCAAGGTTGTGTCATTTTTTATCACAACGTGTCGTTTAATTAATAAAAATCTAATACAAAAACTATTTGCTATAATAGTCTTAAATGCATTAGTGTGCACGATTTTCTGTCTTGATTTATTTGTATTTGCTTAATTTTTTTCTCACTAAAACAGTGGTATTTAGAGTCAAAATAGTGTCACAGCATCAAACAAAAACGATGTAATAATTACAAACTATTGGAAAATGTTTGTTTATTTAAAATTTTAATAAACTGTTAAAATTGTAAATATAACACAAGATGCAATCAATGGGAGACTAACACTAATGACAGAAACAAGTTGGTTTTTAAAATGCAATTGTTAAATGTTTAATTCAGCTTAAACATTTTATGAAACAAACAAGGGATTTTATTACATCTCACAGTAAGAGACAAATATTTATGAAAAGCTAAAAGAAAATTTCACTAAAAAAAAAGTACTAAAAGGCAACATACAACGATTTATTATAGCATTCAAACGTTTTTTTATTATGAAACTTAACGTACATTAAAAGTTTTGTGGTACTACAAACTTTAATACTAGTAAAGCATTAAGTTTATCAATTTTCTGAATTTTTTTTTTGTTTTCCAAAAAATATATTTTTCAAAAAATAGATAATTTCTAATCACGTTCCATGATTTTAATTTTCTAAAATTTCAGTCCTTTTAGCTGTAAATAAACGTAATCTTCTAACCGGTTGGTCAATGTTTATCGATAATTAAATAATGAGTCGGGAGCATTCGCACGGATGTACGGAAACTTCAATAAATCGAAAGTGAAACCTGAGAAATTTTATTAATTGTCCGTCATTAATATCGAGATGTATTCGCAATGGTGTTATGTATCCCTTACTAAAATTCAATAAATTCTGTGATTAATTTATCGTATTACTCCGTTTTGTAAGTTGTGTTTAAATGACCCGGTTTTTATGACGTAAGCATGTTCTAATATTACATCCCTTATGCTTCATCTCGCTGGGAAATTATTGTTGTTTCTGTATTTATTCGATCTTTTATCGTTGAACCAAATGTAACATTGTTGATTAGGTACATCATTAATTAGATCAGCACCATTTAATTTTTAACCTTGGAAAACTTATTGCATCTTTAAAGCATTCATTCGTTACATGTATTTGTAACTAGAAAAACGAAACTGCAGTGTTCATGAAAATATAAGTTATTCAAGGTACCACTAAAAGTAATCTAGATCTAGATGTAATGACAGAATCATTATTTTATTAACACGTTTAAGTAATACAGCAATTAAAGTATAGTATCTATGTTAAAAATACAAACGATTACTTTTTAGTTTTAAAATCATTGTCAAGGGGCCTCGGTACTTGTCTAGTTTAATGCACGCATTTATAGATCACATTGCCTCTCAATGTTAAGGATTGAATCTCATTCGGTCAGAACCTAACGAGAAAAAGTTTAAAAGTTCGCTTGCTGACGGAAGTTAGTTTTCTCTGATCACTCGATTTTTTCCTCAACCATAATAGAATTGATCGCAGAAACTTCTTGACTGCGGCATAAAACGTTATTAGCCAACTCATTATAATCGAGATTCTGTGCATTTTTTACATTCTTATGTTTGTTAAATAAAAGTACCCTAAAGACAGTTTTTCCAAATAAAGAATGTGCATCTTAAAAACACAATGTAAATATATATTTTACACAACTGTTTATTTCAGTCAAGATTTGCGATAGGCAGAATTCGTATCAATCTTTTTTTCTTTCATGATTGCTGTAGACACCAATTAGCTTTATTTTATTTTATTCTCATTTCATTCTGTATATAATTTGAATGCAAAGCAGAGACAACTTGAAGCAAACTATTAGGATATTTGATTGTCCATATTATGGATTTCAGTGCAATTTACAAGACTATTCCCGGAGGTGATAAGAGTCTTACAAACATACATAATGTAATAACCCTCTTTTTTATTTTCCTTCTTTTTATATTTTTATCATTTGTCCGAATTTCTTAGGTACAACTCAATCTTCAGATCTTTGTTTTATCTATCTTTAAATGTAATCTTGTGGCATTTATGTAAGATTTTTTTTTTTTTTTTTAAAAATGCTCCTTTTTATCATTTTTATCTTTTTACAGACTGTGATTTTAAAACGCATTAAGCTTCATCATTTAAAGCTTCTAATGTCGTTTTATATGATTCCAGACAGATTTGGTTATACAATAACTCTCAATAAATCAGTGACACATACCCAAAATGTTTGAACTTAATCTGTGTAATGTTGTATCACTGTATTTTGTTAGGAAATAATCTCGGATTTATTTCTAGGAACTGTTGATAATTTCAAAAAATGCATTACTCAGTGCTTTTTATGACATTTACAAAGTTGCAAATACAGAATAAGTATTTTCGATAAGTAATCGATCAAACAGTGATGAAAAACAATGAAATAATAGTAATAAAAATGCTTGCCAAGTCACCAGTTGAAGATTTCATTAATATTTTAAAATACCTTTCAGGTCTATGGTGATAAATACATATGCAATGTATATGTATGTAAATAAAAGGTAGAGATTTTAAAATAGATTGACAGTATTAGAATTTCGACGAGCTATTCATATATCAATTATTTGGCAAAATCCAGAACACAGATGATATTTTAAAAATTAAGGTTGCATTTTTTTTTTTTTTTTTTTTTTTTTTTTTTTTTGATTTTCTAGAAATATATTTTTTGAGAATCACGATCCGTAAGATTCATTTTCTAAAATTTCAGTCCTTTTAGCTGTAAATAAACGTTATCCTCAAACCGGTTGGTCAATGTTTATCGATGATTTAATTATGAGTCGGGAGCATGCGCACGGATGTTCGGAAACTCCAATAATTCGAAAGTGAAACCTGAGAAATTATATTTATTGTCCGTCATTAATATCCAGATGTATTCACAATGGTGTTATGTATCCCTTAATATGGCTCAAATGACAAATTTAATGAAGTTCTATGATTAATTTATCGTATTTTACCGTTTTTTAAGTTTAGATGACCCGGTTTTTTATGACGTAAGTATGTTCTAATATTAGATCCTACATGCTACATCTTGCTGGGAAATTATTGTTGTTTCTGTATTTATTCGATCTTTTATCGTTGAACCAAATGTAACATTGTTGATTAGGAACATCATTAATTAGATCAGCATCGTTTTAATTTTTTTCCTTGAAAAACTTAATGCAGCCTTAATGTACTTTAAAAATATAAGTTTTTATTTATTTATTAAGGTATTTATTTAGTTAAATGATCTAAAAGACCTTTTTTGTCCGTCTTTTATTTTGTAGCTTTTTTAACGTAACTGAGGATGAATTCGGAGCAGCCAAAGTTTTCAAACATCAATTAGTAAAGGTCTGTCTTAGAGTCTTTTAAATTTTGTATTTGACTTCTTGCTATCGCAAACTAAAAAAAACCAATAAATAAATAAATAAATAAATAAATAAATAAATAAAACACACCAGTCCTTGTCCAAATCACAATCCACCTGAAACAAAGTAAAAACTTTGAAAACTGACTAATTTAGTTATACACGTGAACTTCCATTAAGGAAGTAAGGCCGGGTGCTCCGGAAGGGTAAGCACCTCCTGTTTAGCTAGCTACACGCGTCATGTGCAAAGTCTATAAATATTTAACACAAATACCTGTTCAATTTTGATGTGTGACATGTGCACACTTCGGAAAATCAACCACCCCCATCAGTGACACTAGAGACCGAACACGTAGTTACATAAAAATACAAGCCAAAAATTGAAAATTAATTAATCTAAAGTTTGAATTTTTTTAAATCTCAATCCAGCTAAAGAATTCTTTGCATGAGGGAACACACCTTAGTTTCAATAAATTCAAAAAACTAAGACGGCTGAAAATTTTGCTGAAAGGTATATTTTTTAAAATAAATAAATAATAACACAAAAAACAAAAAATAAAAGACATTATCACATTTATAAGAAAAAACTTGTGTTAAAATTACATAATCAAAAAATTGCCATGATACGGGAGATGGGGTGTGATAACCATATCTGTATCACACACCATGCAAAAAATCCATATCACCGGACGCAAACCAGAGTAAGCCAACGCTTAATGTATATATTTGTAAAACGAATTCAAGGGAATTTACTACAAATAACGACATCTTTAATCGTTTTTAACTGGCGTCTGCCTTCCATCCTGAAAGTTCATTAATCTATCCGATCAAGGAAAATATACCTAGGGGAAAAAGTTGTACAGTCACTTGTGGAGAGAATCCTCAGTGACCCTGTAAAAACTATATTAGGTCACCAACTCACCATGTAACGATTTTAATCTACCGATCACCCTATAGAACTAATGTAAAAGTATGCATAGTGTCAAAATACTCTGGAGCGAGATAAGTTTTGCATTAAAAATTGCTGACATATTTCTGTCACACAAACCAATCCTACACGTTTTGTTCTTTAATTTAATCCAAACCAGCCAAATATGATGTTTTACACACTGTGTAAGGTAATGTCCCAGCGATCATTATCAAAAATCATAAAGACAGCTCGAACCACACAGCGAGTGAAGGTTTTTTTGGCAACCCGTTGTTGTGTGTGATGCAATAATGATTTATTTAACTTGCGTCAAACAAAGGGAAAATACTCTTGTTTCTAGACTAGAAATGTTCCGTTTCATTATCAACACATTATTACTTCTGTCCTTATTTTTCATGAGTGCATGTGATAAATTTCAAGTGTTTACTATCAAGCGGTGGCCATTTACGTCGATGAAGGGAAATAGCTCTCATACTTACTAGATATGGAATCTTACTGACCCAATATGTCGAATATTTGGTCACCACCTGACCAGAATTGCCATATGATATTGACAGTGAGGTGTAGGATATACGAAAAAGTAGTTTACAGTTATTCAATATGTTTTAAACTCAGAGACAAGATAGTTTATTGCCATGATTTTTTTTCATTCAGAATATTACAAAAGTAAAATCGTAACCTATCTGATAAAAAGATAAGCAATGACTTTTTTCATTCAGTGTATGTGATAAAAGATTATTACATGACTTTTTTCAATATCACAGCTTATATTGTCCTGAATCCATATCAGCTCTTGGGCCAAGACATAACGATATTCTATATTTATTTGTCAATATACAGTATTTGGCAATTACGTTACTTATATCGCGTTATTAGTGTTGAAAATCTTTTACTCTCAATAACTGATGTGATAATAGTCTGTTTTGCTTTTAATTTAAGTTGCCAAGAAAAGTTAATATATTAGAAAAATCCACCCTTACTAACAGACAACACAACTGAAAAATGAACAAGAGAGAGTGAAAAAAAATAGTAATACGAATGTAAAATGATATAATGTTTTTGAACAACAAAACAAAAGAAAAATGACAAGCAAATCTTGAGCTCACCGATCGGAAAAATTAACCAGAGGCTCAGAAGGCTGAGCCTGTATCGCTCACCTGGGAAGGTAATCTTAGAAGAAGATGTTTAAATCATTCCTGTAAAGTTTGGTTTAATTTAAACCAGTACCTTCAGAGGAGATAGTCAAAATATGCTTATCCCATAGGGTCCAATGTTAAACAATATCCTATGCTGGTGTCCAAGTTTTTTGGAAAATTCAAAAAAACTTTTCGGCAATCTATGGAAAGGACCTTTCATACATCATTCCTGCAAAGTTTAATTCAATTGGCTTCAGTAGTTTCAGAGGAGATAGCCAATATATGCTTCTCATCGGGTCCAATGTTAAACTATGTCCTGTCCTGGTGGCCATGATTTTTTTGGCATATCCAAAAAATTTTGGCTATCCTGGAAAACAACCATCCATACATCATTCCTGCAAAGTTTGGTTCAATTTGCTTCACTAGCTTCAGAGGAGATAACCAATATATGCTTTTCCCATAGGGTCCAATGTTAAACTATGTCCAATGCTTGTGGCCATGTTTTTTCGGCAGATCCGGAAAATTTCAGCAATCTTAGTAAAGGACCATCCATACATCATTCCTGCAAAGTTTGGTTCAATTGGCTTCAGTAGTTCAGAGGAGATAGCAAATATATGCTTTTCCCATAGGGTCCAATGTTAAAATATGTCCAATGCTGGCAGCCATGTTTTTTGGTGGATCCGGGAAATTTCGGCAATCTTAGTAAAGGACAATCCATACATCATTCCTGCAAAGTTTGATTCAATTGGCTTTAGTAGTTTCAAAGGAGATAGCCAATATATGTTTTTTCCCATAGGGTCCAATGTTAAACTATGTTCTGCGCTGGCAGCCATGTTTTTTTGATTGATCTGGGAAATTTCGGCAAACTTAGTAAAGGACCATCCATACATCATTCCTGTAAAGTTTGCTTCAAATTGGTCCAGTGGTTTAAGAGGAGATAGTCAAAATGTGAAAAGTTTACAGACGGACGACGGACGACGACGGACGCCAAGTGATAGCAAAAGCTCACCATGGCCTTTTGCCAGGTGAGCTAAAAATGTCAATTTGAAATTAAAGCGTGAATACAAATGAATAATCTTATTTTTTTAATAATAAATACTGAAAAATGAATACTCCGAAAACTTTAAATGAACTAAGCAATTTCCCGGCATCTTTAATATTACTATAAATATGTCAAAATTCATATCATAAACCATTCTATTACAATCATAACGTTTACTGATTATACTGTATTCGGTATTACAGTTCTACTGGTTATTTATCCTCTGACAATACAGACAATTTGTTTTGAATATTGATTTCATACATATGTTATGTATTGTTGATTTAGATATTGACCTTTATTCTCCGGACCTATTCACTTCAAAGCCGTTTTAAAGCTAGTATAAAATTACATCTGATTATTTTTTTCTGACTGGATTTCTTCATTGACAGTTCAATTTCATCGTTGAATAATTGCAAGATATAGAAGTTTATGTATGTCACTCGTGTCCGCAAAATGTAATTGAGTCACAGTCTTAAGAGATCATTGTAGTACATAATATATTAAAATAACATTCAGTACATTTGCTCTTTTACTTTGCGTTTGTAACAGTGAAATGAGTTCCTGAAAAAGAGATATTACATTGTAATTGTTCCAACTATTATGCTATATTACAACTTTTATCCCTAAAACGTTCATATATTAAACAATCATATTTTTAACAAATAGATTTTTAACAAGATGACAGCATTGTATAAAAAAATCTCGATTCAAAGCAGATATCAAATACGTTTTAGTGGCTAGATATTTCTGGATGTGGTTAAATGTATACACTCTTGAAAAAAGAAAGTTTTGATTTTAATATATGTGAAAATGTTAGTTTATCTAATATGAAATAATCTATTGTTGTTGAAATTCTGCATTTTCTTACTCATTGTTAGGATGCTTTACACGTAATCTGTCATAAATATATTATATACTTTGCAACCTTTACCTGCTTAACCAAGAAGACTGTTGCACAAAACGATGTCTTAGATCAATGTTTGTGATTTTTGGTCAATATTTCCGGTTTAATCATATCTCATTTAATGTCAAAACACAGTAACAAAATTATAAAATTTTGATTTTTGATTTTGGATGATATTTCAAAAATGAATCATTAGCATAATCATTTCATAACTAAGATCGACCTGCACTTAACGACAGTTTCTATTCAGAAATATATTGATGAGAAAACATCTACAAACGGAAATTCTTTATTTTTTCTCTGGTCATATAATAAAACTGTTAATGATTTCTGATTATGATTAATATAATGACTTCTAATTCCTTAAGAAAGTTATATTTAACTCGGTCTACTTCCTCGGCAAATATAAATTTCTGTTGGGTTAAAAATTATTGTATTTACCTCATTAAAAGTCAAAAACTAGATAATATACGTAGTGCATTGTTTGACTGTTTGAAAAATAATTACCAGACAAATTCAAAAATAATTTGTAAATTAAGTTTGGAATCATTTTTGATTCAATTAATATTATATATTAGTTTTTCCGTTTTGATTTAAACATAAAAAAATATATAACAAATACCTGTTAAATTTTTATGTGTCATATGCGCACACCTCGGAAATCACTTCCCATCAGTGACATTAGGGGTCAAAAAGTTTGACAGAAAAAAACAAAAGCCAAACAGTTGAAAAATAATGAATCTAAAGTTCCAAAATTTTATGAATCCAAATCCACCTAAAGAATGCTTGCATGAGGGAACAGCCCTTAGTTTCAAATAAATTTCAAAAAATAAGGGCGTCTGAAAATTTTGCTAAATGGTATATTTTCTGAGAGCACAAATTACTGCCTTCTGAGTTATGGATAACCTAGGGGAGTTTTACTCCACCAGCAGCGGTACCCGCTCAGGGTAGTAAAAATATAACAAATACCTGTTAAATTTTGATGTGCCATATGAGCACTCCTTGGAACATTATTCAATTACTCTTTAAAAATCAGATATGTTTACACGGAAACATAAAACAATCAAACTATCATGATTTGCTGAATAATATTAGTATTAAAACAAAAACTCATTTCTTATCAAATAATGGCAGCGTTTATTTTGGGTTTTATTTTTTGTTCATGAGATAAATCAAATTAGTAATTTTCAGAAATAGCTTTGTCTTTGGTAACATATTTTAGGTATTGAACAGTAGTGCATAATATATGTTTTACTTTCAAAAACTATAATCTCTTTTCTCTTGAGGCATTTTTAGAAATTTCGTGTAATTTTTGGTGTTTTTTCTGATTTTTATCAGTATTTTTCGACTGGGGTTTTACGTTTTACCAATCTTATCATTTAAACTCCACAAGTTGTTGGTAAATAATACTTGGATATAGATATCATATGATATAGTTTATAAAAGTTACAAAATGCTATCAAAAAGATAAAAGAATTTTTTTTAGTTTAAAGAAAAAGAAATGTATGCCTTTAGAATAAGATATTTGTCTGCATATCGCTTCGAATCGCAAAAAAAAAATTTAGGAATAGCATTTAAGAAACAAATTGATATTGAATTTATGATAACATAAATAAAATTGTTTATCAACATAAACCATTGATATTTACAACAACTATTATTGAAACAGTTTAAGTTGTTGCCACGTTGTCTGACTTCTGGGTTATTTGGTATTTTGGTGTCAAACAAAGAACGTCATTATCTTTCAGCTTCGAAAAGACTCATTAATAGTTGTCAAGACATATAATTGTTTGGCACAAAACTAATGTGAATAATATTACATAACCTAAAGCTGCAACAGTGAATTCCTTCCGGCAGATTTTTTTTTCCAAAAAAAATTTTCTTGGATTAAATGCAAAAGTAATCACCTTTCACCGAATTAACATGCTACTTTACAGATTCCGACGCAAAAGCTATATTAGTGGTTTATTTCAATGATTATATTTACTGGGAGATCAACCGTTTGGTTTTCAAAAAGTTTGCGATGATTTTTTCACATCTACTTTCCCAACTTTTTTTTTAATGGTAGTTTATGAGCTTCAAAAATATAAAAATGAAATGAAACTTCTTATACGGAATAACACACACGCACAATATACATTATATATATTATTTCATGCTCTGTAAATTTAAAATGTGAATATTGAATATTTTGAAACATAAAGTTATGTTTTTTTCTTTTGCAACATACCTTCAAAATAAGTTTAAAATTGTTTTTACTTTGATGGTTAGTTTACTGTCTAGAATGTTAAATATTAGACTAGGAGTACCAATGTTGCCAGGGACAGTACACACACTTTAACTGATTTGTTTGAAACATGATACACTTATCAATGACATAAAAAAGCTTAAAACATAAGTCAATCAAAGGTGTCAAAATTATATGAAATATAATATCTATATATACAGTGCAACCTCCGAATAAAGGCCTCCTGTGGGACCGAGGAATTTGGTCTGTTTTCAGAGTGGTCGGTATTTAGAGGGCCTTAAAAATCTGGAAGTCCGATCCAGTCCGAAACTCTTCCAATTCAGAATTTTATCAAACGTAAATCTCAATACATTCTCATAAGCATTGATCTTACTTTAATTGTTGCACTTAACAAGTACCTTGTGCATAAATCCAAAGCTTACAAACTGGTAGATTAATACAAACAACTGTACAATATCCAAAACGGATACACGTGTTCTGTTTGTGTTAGTCAGGCACACAAGTTACTGTTTTCAGTTGAAAATAAAACCTTTTTTTTTGGAATATATATTTTTTATAAATTTTTACGCTATTTACAGCATATAAAGCAAAATATTATCTAAATCACTTAAAACGAGGACCGATTCGTTAATTACAAGACTATTCGGTATCTCTAATGTTCGGTTTTCGGATCTTGGTGACGGGAATGTTTTGATATCAAAGAGTAATAATATTATTTAAAAAGAGTTTACTTAAAAAAAAGGAAAAAAAATAATGATTTTTGAAATAAAAATTTATTTCTTAATAATTTTGCATTGCGTGGGTGATAGAAAAATAATTGTTTATAAAACGTTTTGATCATTTTAAAGTGAGGGGTACTTGACGGGTTATTTTATTTTTTCAAGTATATCTGCACAGGTAAACCGGTCTGCCAGTACAATGATGTGTGCATTAGAATACTTTGTTATTTCAGTAATCGGATTAGCAGATAGCAAATCACCTGTCCGTTACAGTTCATTGATGCATTGCGACACCCAAAGGCCGGTTTTCGGAAGAAAATAATTAAGATGTTACATGATTTCGGCACTTAAAAAAGGCCGGTGTTCGTAATTCAGACGGACCGGTTTATGGAAGTTTATTTTAATATAAACAAAGAAGGATGAATTCGGAACCAGTCCGGCGTGTTCGGTTTGTGGAGGTGATCAGTTTTTAGAAGGACCGGTATTCGGAAGTTGCACTGTATTATTATTATTATTATTATTTTTTTTTTTTTTGTTGTTGTTGTTGTTGTTGTTAAAATATGACATACTTAAAGGTCCAAATTGTTTTTGCTTTAATAGATACTTCAGCTTGACTGCTTAGAGTGATGACACTTATTCTATATTTTCGCTGTTTTGATTTAATAAATAATAATATTTTCTCACATAAGAAGACAAATAAGAACTTCGAAAATGATATTATTGTATGTGAAGCAAACAAAAAGAAACAACATCAACGTACATTTAGCCTTTTTAAAAAATCAAGATTCACAGACTGTATAAAATTTTATTGAACGGATGTGACTTTAAGCAATATTAAAATATACATTATTAAAGTAAATACTTTTGCATTTATGTGATAGTAGTAGTGATAGTCTCAATGTCTCAGTTAACTTAAATTAAAGGGGCTTTGGTGAAACATATAATGCAATAAACAACCACTTTTCTATAAAGTCCAATCTTGAATCTCTCTGTCATGTCAATTATGGATAAATAATGTATTTTTTATTCTTACGGTTTAGATATAATATGGTTTGATATATACAGAACGTTGTGAAAATTGGCATAATAGAAGATCCATTCGAATTTCCATCAAACTTGATATTTAGTTTTTGTTCGTGTTGTAGATTATAGATTACATCTATTGTCTTTTAAAAATGATATATAAGTTTTATCTTGCCAATACGTTCAGAAGAGGTTTTGAAAAAAGTAAAACTTAAATTTAAAAAGTCCCTTCTGAATTAGTATCAATGCCATCACCGAGCTGTTTTATCTTCTTTATTTATTTATTTCATCTTATATACATTTTCTGACTTTGAACATGCACTGGGAACATTGCCCAACCCTAAATAGTCCTTACATGATGTATATCTTAGAAAATTGTACGGATCATTACAGTTATTGCATATATTGCTTAGTTAGATACAGAATAATAATGACTAGATAAAACCAATATAGTATTGATATTAGGAAAAATGTATTTAGAATTTTGAACGGCAGTGGGTGGAAACAGAGTTAACAGGAAAAGAATGTAACATTTTCTTCTGAAAAAAAGTAAAATAGTCTTGCTACAGAATAACAGACCGATTCTAAACGTGGACGATTAAAAATTCTTAATCTGGGATTAACGTACAGTAGAATTTTTTTTAAAAGCTTTTAACTGTACTTTAGTGTATAAGAGAAGACATACCGTACTGAACCTTGATGAGAATATACATTGTACTTTAATAAACTAAAAAACTAAAATAATTGTATATATTTCATCAAGGCTTTTTGCTATGCGTTGGCTCATTAGAATTTAAACCTTTAAATCTACAAATTTCATTTTTAAAAAAAGATTTAAAGTGATTCCCGGTACATTAATGTCATGATTTAAAAAAAACGTTTCTTATAGTTCTCATTTGTTTCCTTTTATACTTTCATCTTTCTTTTTATTTCTCTCTAATCTCTTTTTATAAATCTCTTAACACACACACACACACACACACACACACACACACCTATAAAACCAGACTTAGTTTTATATGGATACAAAAAGTCAAAAAGACCTATGATATGTTTACATACATTAACTTTTGTAGTTTTTTTGATGGAGGAAGAGGTAGGATGACAGTTATTCCAGACCACTTATATTGGAAAAATTCCAAATTATGTGAAAACATCTTATAATATAGTTTAATTTTTCATAAGTTTTGATCCAAGATCAAAAATATTGGAAAATACTGGTCAATTCGAGAAGATAGTACTGATATTATTAGGATAGGCGAGACTTAGAGAATTAATTTCTTTTTAAAAAATAACTAATGATTGGATCAGTTAAAATTTTTGGAGGCTTGTAAGTGACTGTTATCATGCCTTGTCCTGTATAATGTATAAATATACTATATGCATATGTTTATATATACATATATGTACTCTTTGTGTGACTTTTTTGTATATTACACTAAAATACAGGGCAAACCCATGTTTGTTATATGTAAATATTACAAGTCTGGGAAAAATAAAGAATTAGAAAAAAAAAAAAACTGTTTGTATATAAAAGATAAAATTATATCATGTTTATTTTGTTGTTAGATTTATTTCGAACTTTCCATTTTTATTCTAGATACATTTCCTTTATCCTCTTCAAAATGATTGTGACTGCGTTGGTAGTAATGAATGGATTAAACATTTTGATCATTTGAAGCAGCCCTTTCCCTTCTCCGCTTATTATTTTAAATCACTAGTTGTCAAAGTTTAAAAAACCTAAAAAAAATTGTTGACAATATTACAAAGGATAACATTTCTTAATTGAATACAGTACACGTTAAAATGATTTATGGAATGTATGGAGTGTATCTTCATGTATTAAATAACATATCATTTATTTTGTGCCCTTGAAAGCAATAACTGTTGTCATGTTCATCCTTCTTGCTACAAATATTGTCAGTTCTTCTTTTTGTGTTTAAAGCTATAATTGGTAGTCAGATTTCGATACACGGTACTTACAAATACAAAATAAATTCCTTTGATAAAGAAGGATATATATATATATATATATATATATATATATATATATATATATATATATATATATATATATATCAAAAGAACTTTCTGCTTCCCAACCCTAAATGTCCGACCAGAGGTTGGTTCATAAAAGTTTAATATCCAATTTTTAGTAGCCTTTTTAAGCTGAATGTGTTTTGACAAACAAAATTTGTCATTAGTATTCATGACTTGACGTTTGCATTTAAAAATAAATAAAACTTAAAATAAATTCAACAATATTTGGTCATTACCATTCGTGCCTTGTTGTTTGCATTTAAAAATATACAAAATTTAACAAAAATATGTTGCTGAACAGTTAAATGTAAAATGCCTGTATAATAGATTAATAAAGTAGAAAGTTAGTTTTCCTTAGGGTAAGATACTAAAATTTGTATTACAGAAAGTGTTGAATTTATGAGCGAGTTTCAGTATAAGACATGTTATGAGACGCCAAATCATCTCTTTTTCCGATAAATATGAAGGAAATTACAACGCTTAAAGCAATGTGATACATTCGTGTTTCAGTTACACACTGGAGTGTATTAAAATATTTATGTATTTTCAACTGAAACGTATAAAGCTTTTTTTCTAAAATTGATTCTTAAAAAATAATAAAAAAAAAACTATGTTTATAACAAAGGAAATTGGATTTCATCTTTAAGCTGACTAGATGATTTCTTTCCGGTTATTTGATATCCCGAAGCTGCGATATTGCGTAATTGATTAGTATAATTTTCAACAAAAATATCCTGTACAACATTCTACAAATAAAATTAAATTAACATTAAGCAATACATAAAGAGGATGAAACAGCTTTGAAATTCGTTTATACCTTAAGGGTGTGGTTAATAGGAACCGTTAATAGAAATAATCAAACATACTGTATTTTTGTAATGGCAATTACTTTGCAATAAAAAAAATTGCGACTTGTACTTTAAAGCATTCATAACATGCCTTTATCTTTACGCTGGTCTTATTAATTCCTTAAATGCTTCCTGTTGTGCTGGCTATTTAAGTTGTTAACTACACATTTAGAACTATGTTTATTAAGAGTTTTAACCAATTTTTATTGTAGACTTCCAGTCGAATAATACAATCATAATTTTTCTCACAAATTCTTTAGAAACATAAAATGACAGTATTTAATCGGACAATAAATGTTAATGACGTTATATTTAATAGTTTCTTGTGAGATCAGATAGTTACAAATTTACTTTTGCACGTCGGGGCATTCTAACAAAATAACTACCATTTACGGAATTATATAACTTTCATTGAGAAAAAAAATAAAGCTTCATTTATATTGATTTAAGATATCTGGTATTTAAAAAAGTATCTTCACCTAAAGGCTATGTGGGAATTACACCTACTGTTGCAAATGTAAGTAGGATCGTGTTCGTTTTCGTGTGTAGGTAAAACATATTTTTTAATTCTTCAAAAGTTATTGGGTAAAAGATATCAACCCAGTCTTATTTAAAATCACTCGTTTTCTTTTAAGCTCTTTTATGATTAAGATAATATATATGAAAATTCCAATAAGTCAAAAAGAGGAAAGAAGTTATCAAAAAATTCCTCAAAAACAAATTCAATTTTGTGTATACAATGTTTTGACACTGCAGCGCTTATAATAGTTATGTGACTAAAAACATTGTAAAACGTCATTCACATTCAATTGACTTAAAGTCCATATTATAAGTAAGCTGTCATCATAAATGTTGGTTGTTGTGCTGGAGTAAACGTCACAGTTAAGAATATTTACTTATATCGAGACGTATCCAGCTATAGATGAAGTGGCAGAACTTTTTACGTTTGCAGTGCACTTAGGCAATGTGCAGGGGGGGGGGTCTTTTATGTGTCATGCTTGCCGTGTTTCGGGACATTAATATTCATGGTCTCATCCGAAGAACCTTTCGTCTCTAAAAACTAAGTGCTTGGTAAAGGAACAGTCGCTACCAATTTTCATGTCTAGGTCATACGCGGTCATGATTCGAACCCCGATGTCGCACATACAAACGGGCACTCTACCAACTTAGATACCGTAGTAATTCTTCGTAGATAGTGTGTCTTTTCATATTCGCCAGAAAAAAGCCCACCTTGTTAAATTTTGAGAGGATTTTGTCTTAAAATCATTTACAAGTAATCCACATACTGAAATTTTATACAACGAAACAAGCTGCTTACAAATAAATTGTTAAATGAGGGGTATTGCAAACCTAGGTATATCAAGACACTTAAAAGTTTAATGACACTATTGTTGACAAGTATGAAGTCGCTGTATCCAAGCCTATCCTGAGATATATTTGCCGTCCCGTAGTTCATTCATAGTGATGATTAGACGCGTAGTTATTTAGACAGGAGGTGCTTACTCTTCCAGAAAATGTGCCCTAACTTCTTAGGCAGATGATCACGTGTTTGGCCAGTTTTCAAAGTTTTTGCTTTGTTTTACGGGTGTAATTTGGACATGTTTTTGTTTCATTAAAATAAGTCAGTAACTTACACTGACCAAAATACATAAAATAAATGTTACATATGCATCTGTTTATACTTTAAAAACGCAGTATTAGTCAGGTACTCTTTACATTTTCACTGGATTTCTTTTATAGTTTTTATTATTATTATTATTATTATTATTATTATTATTATTATTATTATTATTATAATTATTATTAATAAAAATATTTATTAAGCGTGTAATTTAAGTACGCTATGAGATAATAAAAAGCAAAACAGCTTTGAATAGATTTTTATTTTGTCGTGTACTGTACATTGCAAACATTCAATTTACTTCCTACACAAAATATTTTTGCAATTAAACAAATGAATAGTTTTGTTTACAACATTCCTAGATCACTATGAGGAGCTTTGATTTGAAAAATAAAAAGTTAAAAATCAAGAAGATACAGACTCGTTATTAATTCTATATTATATATATATATATATATATAATCTCTAGTTAACAGACAAATTAATGACGAAATTGTATCTTAATCTGACTTTTGTTGATGGAATTACTGATAGGATATGACAAATTATGGAATTTAGAACTGTGTTCTGTATCAATAAAAGTCAATTAAAACCATACTTGGCTTGCAACATGGCTTATTTATATGTCCTTCTGTTAACCTTTCCTTGTCTTTGATGAATATGGATGTCAATTCAATATAACATTTGTTTTAATTAAAGTCCTTGTCAAGATTGTTAGGTTACATTGATACAGGAATCTAATCCAAAACAAAAAGGTTTTCAAGCATGCACATGATATATAAATTGGTAAACCCTGTTGTTTACTGGCCAAGAGTTTGTTAGTTTTAGATGTCTACTACTTAGCAAATTAAAAAAAAAAACCATTATAAACAACAACCATAATAATAATAATAATAATAATAATTATTATTATTATTATTATTATTATTATTATTATTATTATTATTATTATTATTATTAAGCAAAAGACGGTGAGGTGTTCTTTTTAAATCATGCATCTTAGGAACGAACTCCTTTTTCAATTTTGGAAATCATTAGGCGGTTATCATTTAAATAACATATAAATATGTATTGTTAAATGTTTATGAAGGTAATTACGATTCTTTGAACACAAACATATATAACATCGTCATAGTATAAACATCCTTTAATGATTTAAATCAAGAATATTTTTTCGAATTACATTTGTATCATAATTGCTGTGGGATCGGAGTATATGATAATGTCATTATCCTTATATGTAGTTTGGCACCTAAACTCCAAGTATCATTGAACTGATAATCAGTTGCTTGAAACTAAAATACATTAACTGAAACATTACGTGATATTAACAGAACTACTGTCTCATTAAGATATAACAGCTTCATCCGGAATAAACGTAGTTAAATTATCATTCAGTAGGTGGAAACCTAGTGGCTTTTTTACTAAAACGGTCAGAAACTCTCGTCGCTGTAGCCTTAATGAGTGTATGTTATCGCTGTTGATAATCATTAAATGACATTTACGAAAGGTCTCATAGCGAAAAAAATCTAATTAACATCATTTAAACATGTTTTGACAATGTCAGCAAGGGTGAATTTTTTAATTGGGGCCGTATCTGTCAAACACCAACAAGCAACCAACAAGCAACCAACTACCAAAATGGATACAAAAAAAAAAAAAAAAAAAAAAAAAAAAAAACATTCTTGTGAATAACAAAAGAAGGAAGAGGATTTGCAACTGAGAAAAACGTGCTTAGAAACAGCAGACAAACTTAACACAAAACAATCCGAACTTACAAAAGACGAACAAACCAGATTATTAAAAAGGCAACACAAAAACATGTTGAAACCATTGGTTTTTAGGTACAAAATATTAAGAAAACTTTCACGCATATTTTAAAGGAAACTTTGGAAAGCAATTAAAACTAAGAATATTTTAATAACTTTGTGTTGCATTGTTACATTCTTTTTGCATTATCAAACCTCACATAAAATCAGACTCAATTAATTTCACAAATTGGGAAATAATTATACATCAAAACATAGACATAATACTCAATTAATATTTTGTCACCTCTTCAACCAAAGAGAATTTAGACATCCTCTTAAATGTTTTTTCTCTTTACCAGTCCCCTAAAATTTAACGCCATTATAAATCAAACTAAACTTTTGAGGAGGTGTGGGGTACAGACTTTACTGTAAAAAATAAGATGAGACCATTTAGGAAACGTAACAGTGTCACGTTATTGATAGCGTATTGCAGATACATCATCTTTAAAAAATTCATTATTGTTGCTTCCTGTCCCAGTAAAAGCAGATTGACACTTATAAGCATTTAGTAATTGTAAAACAAAACATCAAAAATTCACTACTCACGCTAGTTTTTCTCTAGCTTTTTGTTATACAGAAATTATTTTTAATTAACCCGATTTAAATTGCAATCATGGAATGGATACCTTACTATATATTAAATTAAAGCCACGTGATCAATTTAATACTAATATCTTGATGAATGTGTGTTTTAAAAATGGTTTCAATTATCAACTGATGGCTTACATTAATGCGTTTATATACCATCACAACATTATAACTCGTAATACTTAATTGACACCACCAGGAATTCAATCACGTTAAAAGATGAACAATTAAATATTAAAGAATTACACAGGATTACTGGTGAGTGAAGTTTTATCCGAGTAATCGGACTGAATTACTAAATGCATTTTTATTCTGGAATGGAGTGCTTTTGTACACCTTATGTGATTAAATGGGGATTAATCTAGATATATTCAAATTGCTGGAAACACCTAAACACAAAATTGAACCGCTGAAATTAATTAAATCGAATTATACTGCAAATACATCCGAGTAAGATTCCAAGTATCTTCCAATATCAATTTAGGAGTACATGATAGGGATACAAATGCATCCAATTGGTGAATCAATCTTTTAAAAAGCAAACGTTTTATTTTTATAAGCCGAGGTAATTGTTTCACATCAGGAAAATTAATTTGAAAGTCAATGACAAACTATACTAACAAACGTACGTGATTTTTTTTCACAATGTAGTCGATGCATTATCGTTAAAATGATTACCTTTAAATTTCGTGTTTTGTGGGAATGGATTTTATGTAACATTTCAATGTTGATTGCTTTTTTTGTGAGAATGGATTTTATATAACATTTCAAGGTTGATCGGAATTCGTGAGAATAGATTTTTGTTATTAACATTCAATTGTGTTTGTTTTGTATATCGTGAGAATGGATTTCATATTAAATTTGAACAGAATATCATGTAAACTTCCCTAAAGCACTTTTATATCACTTGTCTTCAATGAATTTAACAATTGTTATCAAATATTGCTTTAAAAATTAATAATAATAATAATAATAATAAAAGAAATAAGATTAAAAGAAAAAAAAACATGATAAATTTAGTAACTGTAACAACACTATTGTGATGGTTGCAAAGTAAATACACGTATTTAACAAAAATACCAGTTTAATTTTGTTTGCGCAATGTGGGCACATTTCGGAAATTCATTTCTCATTAGTGACATTAGGGGCCGAAAATTTTATAGAAACAAACCTTTAAAAATTTATGAATTCAAAGTTAAAAAATTTAATGAATTATATGAATCCGAGTGACTGTTATTCGAGTTTTTCATGATTTATTAATAGATTTATGTGTGGATAGTTTGTCTTCTTTTATTTTCAAAATATTAAAGTTTAAAACTGATTAGTTCAAATTATGCAAAGTAACTTAACTTCCCTTGTACATATGAAGCTTCATATAATATATATATATATATATATATATATATATATATATATATATATAGCTTTTGACTTAAGTATCTAACTTATTTTAATGGACAGTAAATTAGATTCTGTTAAGAGTCATGTATTCATTTAAAACATACAATTATTTAATGCGGGTATAAGAATTATGTAAAATACGATCCATTACTACCAACTTCCGGTGGGTCAATGTTAATATTAATTACCGACTAGTCACGTTAATTAGATTGATACTAAAACATTTACAATAGCTAATATTTTGTACTATGTGATCCCTTGTTAGACTCACTAGTTCATATCTTCATGACTTCAGTATAGAACGCGCAGTTATGTGACGTAACTACTAAGGTCGATGTGACGTAACAACTAAGGGCGTAGGAATACACAAAAATTTGTAAACAGATGTCAGGGATTTCCTGATCTATTTATAAAAACACATGTCAAAGCACGTGTTAATGTTTATACATAAACCTTCCAAAATATCGCGATATATTGTGCATATATTGCATTAAAATATGTTATAAACTTGGAACTTTTTTTTGTTTTTTTTTATGTGGCCCGAAACAAGCACTTATACAGGAGTCTGTAAAAAGCTATACAATGTAAGAAGGTTCAAGAATATGGTACATCATGATTTTATACATAGTTTATTTATTATTTTACACATGAATATGCCAAGAATTGTAAATATAAGAAATGACTTCGTGTTTGGTAACGTACATGAGGGTATGAACGATTATGCAATTTGCGCGTGTTTCACTATCGTTCATACCCTCATGTACGTTACCAAACACGAAGTCATTTCTTAAATACGAATCGACAAGGATGGGAAAACTATCCGTGAAATGACGTACATGTATGTGGTTTTGATTTTAATTGTGTTTTGTTTGTAGGAATTTTAACCAAGAAAAAGAAGCGTAAAAAACAATAATAACATTTATTTTAACTAATTAAATTTTCCTTTACAGTTCAGTTATAATAATAATAATAATGTTACTGCTCTAATTCTTGGATGTGCAAATACTTTGTAGTATATATTCGTTAAACCTGTCGATATGTGTGCATGTATGCTAACTTTAAAACATTCTAAGAGATGTTTGCATGGAACAACTACCAATTTAATGTTCATGAAACAACGACAATAATATGTGTTAGGTATGCCATTTGCAACATCATGTTTGGAAAAGGGTAAAAATATTGTTTTTCTCGGAGGTCAAATCGTTTACAACGCTTACAATTCGCGTCACAATTCCCCAGCACCTGACTGTAAATTAACAACCTAAAATAAATAGATCATGTTTAAGGTTTGGAAACAAAAACAAATTTGTCAAAGTGGTTAAAAAATTCCCAAGTGATATTTGCATGTTAAAACTGCGAAAAATTAGATATGAGAAAACAGCAATGACCGCTTTGTTAAATCTGCTGGGATCGGGTTTATCTTCCAATATTACCAACACAATCACTGTAAATTTCATTTTTCTATAAATGTTTTATTTTTCTATCTAAAAAACTGAATCATCCAGCTAAATAAATAAAGAATAATAACTAAATACCTTATTTGCATACAGAAACCATACATGCATGTAAATAAATAATTTTGAAAATAAATTTAAAAAATTAAAAAAAAAATAGAAATAAAACTACCAGATTTGTACAATAGAAAACATACTTCATTTAAACTTGGTTTCTATATTGCAAGTCAGGTAGTTTTATATAGAAACAATAAAAATAAATAAGTAAAAATAAATAAATAAATAAAAACACAAAAGAATAAATAAAAATAAAAATACCTGATTTGTACTATAAAACCATATTAACGCGTGAATAAATAAATAAATAAATAAATAAAATAAATAAATAATAAATAAATAAATAAAATAAAATAAATAAATAAATAAATAAATAAATAAATAAATTAAATAATAAATAAATAAATAATAAATAAATAAATAAATAAATAAATAAAGATAAGAATAAAACTACCTAATTTGCACTTTAAAACCATAATAACGCGTGAATAAATAAATAAATAAATAAATAAAATAAATAATAAATAAATAAATAAATAAATAAATAAATAAAGATAAGAATAAAACTACCTGATTTGCACTTTAAAACCATAATAACAAGTAAATAAATAAATAATTAAATGAATAAATAAATGAATGAATAAAGATAAATATAAAACTACCTGACTTGCAATATAGAAACCAAGTTTAAATGAGATATTACTGTTACTTTTGTTACTAAAATCTATTGAGAATTTAAACAACTTCCGATAATATTGATGATTGTTCAATAGACTATCTTCTTCTTTTCCTCAGAGAAATTTAAAAAACTTGATCTAAAGGGTATCAATATTTGTGTTTATGTCTTATGATTGTTTTCATATCTCTCGCACGTACATCGATTTCTCATGAGTATTGTAAAAATAGAAATGATGACTTCAATACCATCTAGTAAGTCAGCTTGTTTGTATGACAAATCACAAACAATCAGCTTCAAAATGTTTGATATTTGTAACAATTGATTGTTTCGGACCATATAACAAAGTATATTATATTCCTCCAGCATGATTAGTAAACTTACTAAATATTTTCCGTTGGTCTCGATGGGAGTATATTCGCTTTTTAAGAGAGGTTAACTTTCAAAAATGACGTTTGCTGTACTAAAACTTCCACTGAGGCTTAAGATAAAATAATTGTAACATTGTAACATTTTATCTAGAAATGCAGGCACTAGATACAGCTAAAATCAATTTTTATACCAAACAACAGGTATAAGTGAAACTAGCTAAGCTCTTTTTTAAAAAACAATTTCATCTTCTTCTTCTTCTTCTTCGTGCATTGAGGAGGGCTGGAACTTCCCGTTCCCCTGCAGAAGCGTACAAAGAGATTTTTCTGTCAGAAAAATTCTATACTTTAAGCATTGTATTTTAAAATTCGAATTTTCATTCGACTAAATTTTCACATCATCAGCCGGCTCATTATTAAGTAGCTGTACATACAGGTCACCTGCAACATATGATTGCGTACTGGTGTTTATTCCGAGCAATTATACATGGAGGGATTCAGAATAAAAATTATCAAATTTATCTTTAGGTTTATAAACATACCGTTCACACATGAGTGTTCGAAAGAGATGCTGACACCTGTGGTTAGAAGTTCTCTCATATTAATTAATAAATATCATGATGATCATCGCAAGCTGTCAATCTAAGAACTGGAATGTCTGAGTTTAATTGTTAATTATTATGTTGTTTTACGTCACATTAGTAATTTTACATCAAATTGCGATGATAGGATGTTTGATACCTCCTTAGGATTGTTCTTGTAAACGTGAGGTATGAGGTGTTTTTTTTTTTTTTTTAAATTGTCTTTTTACACAAGCAAATACAAAAAACGACGTTTGATTGCTAGTTCATAGTGTAAGCAAGCGCCGCAGAAAAGCATACCACCCCCAGTCTCATTATTCTGACATTGTGAATACTCGTACTAGAACCTTCTAACACGAGTAAGAAATATCTGAAAGTTATTGCATGATCCGATTGGGTTAGAACCCATGACACTCTACCACTAAAAACGTTAGTTTTAGAAAAAAAGAAAGATAAATTTTGTTTCGTTACAGATAAGACTCGTCTTTTTAATATACCCTTTATAAAATTCCTCTATGGTCAATTTCTGGCCATAACATTATATCTTCACTAAAATGATTTTAGTACCCGCCTACGTGTCAACAAGTAGCGCTACAAGCCAAGCAATTTAGATGCAAATTGATATTTTACCCTCAAGTATTGTTCTCTAAACTGTTTCTATCTATTTCCAAATTAAAACCAACATCACGTTCTGATTTTGAGGCGAATCTATATATTTCTATAAAAAAAAACTTTCAATTAAAAAGAGAATTACAATTTTGTCATTTTGATTTTTTAATCACTTTCTAAAAGAAATATTTAAAAATAAACATAGTTTTTATAACTATCCAATTTGAAAAAAAAAAGATATTTTTTTAAAAAAGACATGAATATTCATCAAATAGAATCGCGATGTAAATTTTATCTGTGTTGACTATTCCTCCTAGTTAAAATTCATTTCTATTTTTAGTAATGTATCTTAAGTTGCATTTTGAAAAACTGTTAAGATGCATATAGTCGGTGTTAATGTTGTTGAGCGGACATCAACAATTTTTCTGCTATACCCTCTGACAGTATTCATATATATATATATATATATATATATATATATATATATATATATATATATATATATATATATATATATATATAAAGAAAAATTAGTTTCTCAGTATCCGGTAGAATATAATAAAATAAATAAATAAGTACAACACGATTTTGTAAAGCATTAGCGCTCTTTCATTACATCTTCAGACGCTTTACATAGTAACATTTATTACATATTTTAATTTGTTTATACAACAAAACACAATACAAAACAATGCAGATCACGTGACCATTTTTTATCTTTATACCTTAAAAATGTATATATATATATATATATATATATATATATATATATATATATATATATATATATATATATATATATATATATATCTAGGTTAGCTACGCCCACATGACACGATTTGGCGGATTTTACCGGAACTATTTCATGTCGTCACAATGTTTACATATGCAATACACATCGCTGTATGTTGTACACGGTGAATGGAAACTCGTACACACGATATTATTGTTGTTTCTGCTTATTTTTTATTTCAAATTTGTTTACTATTTTAAGAAAGAAAGTACGCAACAAATGATGAATTTTGTCCCGTTACATCACTCAAATTGTTTTAAAGCAAATGTGGTCCAACTTCCAACTCCCTTTTTAATGGTTCGTTTCACACAGTGATAACACTTGGCATAATACAAAGCCTGTGAAAGCTTATCAGTTTTCCCGGTTTATGCCTGAAATTTGTAAACATGCCACTTGTACTAAGTATTACACTGCTCACTGTCTCCGGGCAACAACCATACAAGCATTGAACGATGCCGGTATGGAGCTCAGGCACATTATGTTTATGAGCGGTCGTCAGTGCAAATCGTTTTTCCTTTTATACACCAATAAAAAAAATTATCACAGTTATTCCTTAAATAGTACCAAAAAAAAAATAGTGATGACGTCATTTAGAAAATACGAAATTAAAACAATATGATGACGTCATTGTTATGGGGGATAATTATGTTAGACTGTTAAGTTTTGGCATAAGGGTTCTCCGAATTCTGTTTTCCGCAATTATCTAAATGTTCACTTAATTTTATTTTTCTGTATTCTGGTTTATCTATTGGTTGCTTGTGCCCTCTTATTCGAGAACGAAGAGTTGAACCCGTTCCCCTATATAAAATTCATTACATTATTATATTACACACACACACACACACACACGTGTGTGTGTGTGTGTGTGTGTGATAATGTGTGTGTGTGTGTGTGTGTGATAATATATATATGTGTGTGTGTGTGTGTGTGTGTGTGTGTGATAAAATATAATATCACACACACATCTCATATGTGTGTTCGATTGGCGAGTGTGTATAATGTTCTATTTTGTACTTGCGCACAGCGCGACAAACATATAGTTAAAGATGTAAGGTCACAGATTTAATACGCCGCAGACCAACCTACCACTTCACAGCCACATAATCCCAACACAAATACTTTGTCCTCTAGATATCGAACGCTGGACAAAGGAATAAAATCTGAAGATCTCGATACAGACGCTCTACGAATGAACTACCGAGGATTTCTAGAATACATGGTTTTACTTTTTAAAAAAAGTGAATGAGTTTTTTAGCCTCAGTCTAAATTTTTGCACTTATATCATACCCAAAGGCTCACAACCATCAGTAAACTGACAAACTTTTTTACACTAGTCTTTATTTACTTTAAAGAATGATAAATGATCACATTTATAGGAAAATCTAAATGTTGCTGACATTGTAGAATGACGGATAAGTTCGCTGCTTGATCAAAACACCTCCATTATGCCGAACTTGCACGTCTTGAGAAAAACGCATTTGCTTAATTCAATATTCTGATGCTTACAAAAAATGCGATTAATGAAATAAGAACGATCTTTAATTGAATTTTCAATGATAAATTTCGTCTTTATTAGTATATACTAGGCCTTTATAGAATGCACAAGATTTTGGATCACAAAATGAAAAGACATTTAGTATATTGGTCCAATGTAGCTTAATATAAATTTCAAATTCATTTGAATGCAATTGAATCTGACATTTTTCTTTTTTATTTCGAGAACAATGACCCGTAGGTTATAATACTTGTCGTCTTTTCGTAGACATGATCAATTTCTGAGTTATTTATTCACAGCAAGACATTTAAAAGAATTCTCAGAATAATTGATGGCAAACTAAATCTTATTCGATAAAAGGATCAAGGACAGGAAATTGTCATCTGGATTCTGACATATCACTTCTATGTTTAACATGCGACCTCTTGAAAAATATAGGATGGGTAAAGGCATACAGTACAGGCCTGTCAGTAAACAGACATGGCTGCCACGTCACTTTTGTTTACATTCGAGACAAGCTTAAAACGCATTTACGAAATTTTACAAGAACGGTTCAATTGTTAAAATACACAAAATGAAATCAAAGAAATTTATCATAAAATTTTAATAACATAAATCGACATCTGGCTGATATTCACCGTAATATTCACATTGTGAGAGACATAGTTTAAAAAATCAAATGGTGTTTTTGATGGCCTGTCGAAAGAACGGACAAGAACTGGTCTGTCAAAACCAACAAACCACAAAAAAATTCTTGAACTATCAGATCTTAAAAATTTCTACCTACCTTGGCAAAGCTGATACATTCCCTATTATTTTGTGACAATGTATAATGGTACAATGTGTTATATAATTATGTAATAAAGCTAAATGTTTATCTACCTATGGCAATGTTGTATTGCATTTTATATGTATTCATACACGGAGTTACAAGACTTTTGTCGTTCATAGTCAATTATGAACGCAAGGACTCTCAAGCTTGCAGCTATGGGAATATCACAAGGTAAATGAAAATATAGATATTATTCAGACAATTTTTGTTTTCAATATTATGTAGTAAGACATTTATCTAAACAAGTTAGATGTATTATTTGTAAGTTCAGGTGTTCCGAACATATTCTAAACATTGAAAACGAAAGATACAATAATACACTAAGAGAAGACAGACTGTATAAAATGCAATGAACGGGACGTAGAAGACAAATTACATTGTATCCTTCGATGTTCTTGCTACAGTGACTTCTGATATTAAGCCATATTAATGGAAGAAGCCGTCTCTCTTTTAATTGGAACAGCTTTTGAGTTGTCTAAATGTTAACAGTTGAGACACTTGGGTGTTTTCCTTACACAACCCTGTAACCAGCGGGATATCAAACAAGTTAATTGACAATATGTTCATCTCCCTATATTTAAACAAATATTGATATTTTATGTACTGTGTTTTAATTGTAGCTGTAATAAGATCCGTCATACATGTAAACTAATGTGTTATGTATATGCACACAGCTCATGGTAATAAAATTAAATCGAATTGAATATTACATTTAACTAACTCGGAAGTGAAAAATTGATTTGGCCATTCATCAATATTATATTATTACTTAGTGTAAGCTTAATCTTGACACCTTTGTAACCACCATTAGATGTTCCGACATTCGCCAACTCGGTTTTCGATTACTCGTCCAAGTTTATGCATAAACAAAAGCGCGTACTTTGAGAAGTGTTTCTATGATAGCTCAGGCAATCCTCCGACATCTGTTAACTTTTGTGTTTGTTATATCACTTAATTATTATGTTACATTACTGTATTATCTATCTATCTATTTATTTATGTATGCCTGTTTAAAGTAAACAGATATAATGTCACTTAGTTTATTTTGTTTTAATTTGTTCTACAAAACATATGCAATTTGTACATATAATGCCTCTGCCAATTGTTAATCGCTCGATTCCTCTTAGCCTCGTTCGAACACGTTCGGAGAGATTTCTATTTTTGACATTTAAAACCAAAGATTTGCCGATGAAGCACTAGTATTTCATATCATGGTCACTGTGCACTAAGTGTTGACTCTTTATCGTTAACTTATAGTTAAACTATTGACAGACCTGTACTGTAGAAAGAAATAGATTGCTTATATTAACTACGACCTGACTATATTATTGTTTTTTTGTCCCCAAAAACACATAATTTATGTCTTATATAAACAATTAAAGTTATTGTATGGTATGTCTGAGCGGTATTCGAACCTTGTTGCTGAGAAAACTGTGATCTGTGTTCTGATGTTTTAAATCACTCGAGTAGTAAACGTTATAAAGACAGATTCTGTAAAATGTTGACAGCTAAAAAGCGACCTGAAATGCTTACCAATTGATCCGATATGTTTCTATTATAAGCGTGAAGAAAAAATATAATGCGTAAAACTGATACTTTGAACCACCAGTCATTAAAAACGCAGCAATAATAATAATAATAATAATAATAATAATGATAATAATTATAATAAATTCTTTAAAAAATGACAGCAAATGATAAGTGATGTTATTATCATCCTTGTTATTTGTAACACACATCAATGCATTTCACAGGAAGGGTTTAGACATTTTCAAGTCTTGTAAGAGAATCAGTATTGTAAGCAGAAAAATAAAAATAATGTTAAATGTTCTGAAGCTTTTTTTAAAAATCTTAATTTCATCAGTCTTGATAAGGCGGGAAATATCAAAAAACGGAAGTCTCAAAAGGAAAAATCATGGAAATAATGATGCAACTATTAAAGAATATGTGATACGTATACCAATTTGGCAAAGAATTTGCAATATTTAGATATGATTTATCGTATTTTCTTACGTGATGTGATTCACACTTAAAAAGGAAGAAAATCAGATGTTTGTTGTTTTTTCTTTCAATATATAACCCCAGTTTAATTTTGCTGTGCCAGGTGTGCACATTTCGAAAATATCCTCATCAGTGACACTAAGACCGAAAAGTTTGATAGAAAAAAAAACATAAGCCAAACAGCTGAAAGTAATGAATCTAAAGTTCCAAATTTACATAAATCCAAATCCAGCTAAGGAATGCTTTGCATGAGGGAACAATCCTTAGTTCTGAATAAATTTCAAAATTTAAGACGGCTGAAAAATTTGCTAAAATGTACATTTTCTGAGCACAAAGTACTGCCTACTGAGTTAAGGATACCCTCGGGGAGTTAACTTACATATACTACACTTAAATAGGAAATGTACGACAACATGGGTATTCACGATTTCGATTTTTTTTTTTTTTTTGAAAAAAGATTGATGTAATGCTAATTAACCTATCAAATGTCAGGAGATAAAATAATGAATGCTGAAAACAATGTTAAACAAGATAGAATTGGCGGAAATAGCTTATTGTTTTCAAAGAGTGAGGCAGTTAAAACACTCTAACATAAATTGACCTTCTTGAGTTTAGATAAGAGCTTTTTCACCCTAAAGGAAATAATGAGAAATACCCAATTCTCTCATAGCATATTTTTATAGAATTTTACATAGAGCACTAAAGATTGAATCTACGACGGAAACATTGGTAATTATTTATCAGAAAGGATAACTTCAGATAGTCTCAAAGCGTATTTTTATGCCATTTAAAGTATTTCAAAACTTTGTAACACCACGGAAACGTTGTTTATAATTTAGCAGAAAAGGATATTTTCAGATATTCTCAAAGCGTATTTTTATGCTATTTATAGTGTATCACATAGAGCACTCATAAAATTGAAACAACCACAAAAACGTTGTTAATTATGTATTAGAAAGGATAGCTTTAGATATTCTCAAAGCGCATTTTTATTCTGTTTATAAAATACGGGATAAAACACTCAAGACTTGGAAACAACCACGCATACATTGTTAACTATTTATCAGAAATGGTAGCGTCAGCTACTCTCACAGCGTATTTTATATTATTTATAGTATATCAAATAGAGCAATCAAAAATTTAAACAACCACAGAAACGTTATTAAAAATTTATCAGAAAGAATATCTTCAGATGGCCTGAAAGCGTATTTTTATGTCGTTTAAAGTATATAATATAGAGCATTCAAAAATTTAAAACAATAACGGAAACGTTGTTAACTATATAGTCTCAAAGCGTATTTTTATGCTATCTGAATTATATCAGATAAAGCAATCAAAACTTGAAATAACCACGGAAATGATGTTAATTATTTATTAGAAAAGATAGCTTCAGATACCAATATATCAAACTGTCATGTAGTGCAACATTTACTTCTGCAAAAATACTCAACTGTCAAAACGCAACATAATAAATAAAACAAACATACCAGTCCTTGTCCATATCACAATCCCAAAAACAAAGTAAAAACTTTGCAAACTGGCAAAATAGGTAATACACGTGAACTTCCATCAAGGAAGTGAGGCCGGGTGCTCCGGAAGGGTAAGCACCTCCTGTTTAGCTAGCTACACCCGTCACGTGCAAGTCAATTTTGAGAATGAAAGGAACAAAGAACTATGGTAAGTCAAATATATCCAGTATAAGTTGGGATACAGTGACTACATACTTATCAACAATATTGTGATGACGGCCATAAAACTTTTTAAGGGCCCTGATTAGCCTAGGCTTGCAATATCCTTGTGTCAATTGTAAGTAATTTGCTTCGTTGCAGAAAGTTCCCATAGTGGGAACAAGCTCTACCGTACCGTATTAACTGTGAAATATATACACCATACGCAGGAGAAGCAGGGATATTACTGCAAAGAAACGGGAAGTTGACAATAGAAAAATTGAAGTCATCACGTTTGTCGTATAGCTTCAGATGTAACCTTTCATGGGTGTCATAATTGAGGTATAAGTCCAAATATGAAGCAGAACATGGAGAATCTGTCGTGTCTTTTATTTCAAGCTCACTTGGATAGATGATATTCACATATTCTCCAAATTTGTGATTATTTAGAGAAAGAACATCATCTATATATCTGTATGTGTAGTTGAATGATTTGGCGACAGTCTTTTTTCCAGATTTGACAAGGTTCTGTAAAAATTCTGATTCATATGAATAAAGAAACAAATCAGCAAGTAAAGGTGCACAGTTTGTGCCCATTGGTATACCGATTGTTTGTTGAAAGATAATATTGCCAAACACAACAAATATGTTGTCTATCAAAAACTCTAACATTTTGTTGATGGTATCTTCAGTATAATTTTGTTTGCAGTCTGTATGGTGTTTTACAAAATAACCAGAGTCCCTGTTGAGCACTAGATATTTATATCTTGGTTTACCGTTTTTGTAAAAAAATGAAAAGTGAATGATTTGTTTTAGACGTTCTTTCAATTTAGCATGAGGAATAGTGGTGTAAAGGGTAGAAAAATCAGAAGTTTTTATACTTTTTACCGAAGATAGAGTATTAGAGACAAAATGGTCAAGTAGTTCTTTAGAATTTTTGAGAATCCACATTTGGTTGATGCCAGATGTAGAATAGACTCTATCTGAATAAGTCTGAAGGCCATCTTTGACGACTGTCAAAATTTGTGTTAGAATTACTGATAATGATTTAGTAGTACATTTAGAGGAACCTGCTATATATCTTTCCTTGCTACTGGATTTTTGTGAAGTTTTGGAATCCAATACAAGTAAGGCAGGTCAAGTTCTTCCTGTTTTAAATTGATACCAAAAGACTCAAGGACTCCCCTATGATTGGAAAGAACTTCATCTTTTGTAAAATTAGTTTTTGTATAAGTAGGATTCTCTGATATACTATCTAAACCATGCTCCTTAATAAGACATTCAACATAGAATTTCTTACAAACGAAAATAATGTTATTAGAAGCTTTATCAGCAGGGACAACAACATACCTGTTATGTATGTCAGTAAGGACCGCAGAAACCTCAGAGGTCCCTGAGCACTAAAGAAGGTTTAGTACCCATAGACCAATTAAGTTTTGCAATTCTTGACTTGACAAAATTTCTTATTGTCCTTATCCAGTCGGATAAAGTATCAAGCTCTACGTCTTCTAATTTAGCCCAACCTCTAGCATACTCTTCAACAGAATCCATAATAATTTTGAAATTCTGTCCCCAAGTAAAAGGTTGAGCCTCCCTGTATTTATGGCCTTTTGAAAGAAGACATCTTAATTTAGTATTCTCAATAATATTGAGATCACCTGTTACTACATGCCCAGCTGGTTTATAAATATATGGGGACGCTGAGCAAGAGCAGGTAAGGTGGAGTAAAGTTATGAAAGTTTAGGCACTGCAAAGTATGTTTATAGTTGAAAATTTTGGATGCAATGGGTTTATTGTAGGAGTAGGAAATTAGAGGTGGTGAGTTATATTTGAAATAAGTAGGGACTTTAGATTGTACTACTTTGTTAAGTAGTATATTAGAGATATTAATAGCATCTATGCCTTTGTTTGCATAATGTAATTTAAGAAATTGGCGACAGGTTGTCGTCCTGTATATTGTGTTCCTGAGCAGGGTTTAAATAACCGTTTAAATGCAATATCCATGATGATAGCGTTAAGTTTAAACTCTGGTGTATTAAAATCTGCTAGTAGTTTTGTATATGCATTCTTCTTGTAACTGATTTAGACGGGAAAGTGGTAAAGAGTACAGTTTGGTACGAATATGGTGTAATCCGAGAGGTTTCTGAATGAATGGTAAAAGATTAGTAAAAACTAACATCATGGATATTGGGTTTATTGTAACTTTCGATGTCCATGACTTCTTTTGTTACGTGTAGTTCTGTTGAACAGGTGTAAAACATTAACATTCTTACAACCTGGGCTAGAAAGGTTTCCCACTCTATCAATTTTATCATTGCATCCATATGGTGATGCAGTGCCTAGTTCTCTAATCCAATAGTTCTCCCATTGTAATCGGAATGGTGTACTTAAAATAGGACTAGTTAGTGTGGTGGTATATTTTTTCCAAAATTCTAACCTTCATAGACAGCACGGAATGGTCCGGTTGATTGTTAGTGTTGGTAAATAAGTTGGTTACCATAATTATTAATTTCAAACCGGTGGCCATTCATTCGTGCATTTAGTCTGCCTTTGGTTTCGCCCACATATATGAGTCCACATAAATTACACTCTATTCCATATACAACATTGGAAGATTTACAGTTCAGATCATCGTGGCTACGTCAAGTGTACTCCTTAGAAGTAAAATTGCTTGTAAAATGTGTATCTGTAATCAAAATTTTACAGGTTTTGCAATTTTTAGAATTGCAAGAAGTAACAGTGCAGTATGAAATATTATTATCATAGTCAAAAATATCAGTAAGCTTGACAGTTGTGTTTTTGAGTTGTTTAAAATTTTGTTGTGAATCTTTATAGAAGTAACGATGGTCTGAACTGGCAATATAGGAAGTTTTCATGACATCCTGAAGGATAACCCTAGGGGCACCATCATTAACTGCTAGTCTAGTGCCCGTAGTACCAGCAGGAGACCTTTTTATAGAGCGCGACGTCTCAGGCTCTCTAGTAACATTCAGTTTGTTCTGCATGAAAAAATGCGACTGAGCTAATGGTATCCTCGGGGAAAAAATCTTTCCACCAGCAGAGATACCGACTCAGTAGTATAAATAAAACAAACATACCAGTCCTTGTCCATATCACAATCCCAAAAAACAAAGTAAAAACTTTGCAAACTGGCAAAATAGGTAATACACGTGAACTTCCATCAAGGAAGTGAGGCCGGGTGCTCCGGAAGGGTAAGCACCTCCTGTTTAGCTAGCTACACCCGTCACGTGCAAGTCAATTTTGAGAATGAAAGGAACAAAGAACTATGGTAAGTCAAATATATCCAGTATAAGTTGGGATACAGTGACTACATACTTATCAACAATATTGTGATGACGGCCATAAAACTTTTTAAGGGCCCTGATTAGCCTAGGCTTGCAATATCCTTGTGTCAATTGGCAGTAATTTGCTTCGTTGCAGAAAGTTCCCATAGTGGGAACAAGCTCTACCGTACCGTATTAACTGTGAAATATATACACCATACGCAGGAGAAGCAGGGATATTACTGCAAAGAAACGGAAAGTTGACAATAGAAAAATTGAAGTCATCACGTTTGTCGTATAGCTTCAGATGTAACCTTTCATGGGTGTCATAATTGAGGTATAAGTCCAAATATGAAGCAGAACATGGAGAATCTGTCGTGTCTTTTATTTCAAGCTCACTTGGATAGATGATATTCACATATTCTCCAAATTTGTGATTATTTAGAGAAAGAACATCATCTATATATCTGTATGTGTAGTTGAATGATTTGGCGACAGTCTTTTTTCCAGATTTGACAAGGTTCTGTAAAAATTCTGATTCATATGAATAAAGAAACAAATCAGCAAGTAAAGGTGCACAGTTTGTGCCCATTGGTATACCGATTGTTTGTTGAAAGATAATATTGCCAAACACAACAAATATGTTGTCTATCAAAAACTCTAACATTTTGTTGATGGTATCTTCAGTATAATTTTGTTTGCAGTCTGTATGGTGTTTTACAAAATAACCAGAGTCCCTGTTGAGCACTAGATATTTATATCTTGGTTTACCGTTTTTGTAAAAAAATGAAAAGTGAATGATTTGTTTTAGACGTTCTTTCAATTTAGCATGAGGAATAGTGGTGTAAAGGGTAGAAAAATCAGAAGTTTTTATACTTTTTACCGAAGATAGAGTATTAGAGACAAAAAAGTAGTTCTTTAGAATTTTTGAGAATCCACATTTGGTTGATGCCAGATGTAGAATAGACTCTATCTGAATAAGTCTGAAGGCCATCTTTGACGACTGTCAAAATTTGTGTTAGAATTACTGATAATGATTTAGTAGTACATTTAGAGGAACCTGCAATATATCTTTCCTTGCACGGATTTTTGTGAAGTTTTGGAATCCAATACAAGTAAGGCAGGTCAAGTTCTTCCTGTTTTAAATTGATACCAAAAGACTCAAGGACTCCCCTATGATTGGAAAGAACTTCATCTTTTGTAAAATTAGTTTTTGTATAAGTAGGATTCTCTGATATACTATCTAAACCATGCTCCTTAATAAGACATTCAACATAGAATTTCTTACAAACGAAAATAATGTTATTAGAAGCTTTATCAGCAGGGACAACAACATACCTGTTATGTATGTCAGTAAGGACCGCAGAAACCTCAGAGTCCCTGAGCACTAAAGAAGGTTTAGTACCCATAGACCAATTAAGTTTTGCAATTCTTGACTTGACAAAATTTCTTATTGTCCTTATCCAGTCGGATAAAGTATCAAGCTCTACGTCTTCTAATTTAGCCCAACCTCTAGCATACTCTTCAACAGAATCCATAATAATTTTGAAATTCTGTCCCCAAGTAAAAGGTTGAGCCTCCCTGTATTTATGGCCTTTTGAAAGAAGACATCTTAATTTAGTATTCTCAATAATATTGAGATCACCTGTTACTACATGCCCAGCTGGTTTATAAATATATGGGGACGCTGAGCAAGAGCAGGTAGGTGGAGTAAAGTTATGAAAGTTTAGGCACTGCAAAGTATGTTTATAGTTGACAATTTTGGATGCAATGGGTTTATTGTAGGAGTAGGAAATTAGAGGTGGTGAGTTATATTTGAAATAAGTAGGGACTTTAGATTGTACTACTTTGTTAAGTAGTATATTAGAGATATTAATAGCATCTATGCCTTTGTTTGCATAATGTAATTTAAGAAATTGGCGACAGTTGTCGTCCTGTATATTGTGTTCCTGAGCGGGTTTAAATAACCTTTTAAATGCAATATCCATGATGGTAGCGTTAAGTTTAAAATCTGGTGTATTAAAATCTGTAGTAGTTTTGTATATGCATTCTTCTTGTAACTGATTTAGACGGGAAAGTGGTAAAGAGTACAGTTTGGTACGAATATGGTGTAATCCGATATGTTTCTGAATGAATGGTAAAAGATTAGAAAAACTAACATCATGGATATTGGGTTTATTGTAATTTCGATGTCCATGACTTCTTTTGTTACGTGTAGTTCTGTTGAACAGGTGTAAAACATTAACATTCTTACAACCTGGGCTAGAAAGGTTTCCCACTCTATCAATTTTATCATTGCATCCATATGGTGATGCAGTGCCTAGTTCTCTAATCCAATAGTTCTCCCATTGTAATCGGAATGGTGTACTTAAAATAGGACTGTTAGTGTGGTGGTATATTTTTTCCAAAATTTTAACCTTCATAGAAAGCACGGAATGGTCCGGTTGATTGTTGTGTTGGTAAATAAGTTGGTTACCATAATTATTAATTTCAAACCGGTGGCCATTCATTCGTGCATTTAGTCTGCCTTTGGTTTCGCCCACATATATGAGTCCACATAAATTACACTCTATTCCATATACAACATTGGAAGATTTACAGTTCAGATCATCGTGGCTACGTCAAGTGTACTCCTTAGAAGTAAAATTGCTTGTAAAATGTGTATCTGTAATCAAAATTTTACAGGTTTTGCAATTTTTAGAATTGCAAGAAGTAACAGTGCAGTATGAAATATTATTATCAAGGTCAAAAATATCAGTAAGCTTGACAGTTGTGTTTTTGAGTTGTTTAAAATTTTGTTGTGAATCTTTATAGAAGTAACGATGGTCTGAACTGGCAATATAGGAAGTTTTCATGACATCCTGAAGGATAACCCTAGGGGCACCATCATTAACTGCTAGTCTAGTGCCCGTAGTACCAGCAGGAGACCTTTTTATAGAGCGCGACGTCTCAGGCTCTCTAGTAACATTCAGTTTGTTCTGCATGAAAAAATGCGACTGAGCTAATGGTATCCTCGGGGAAAAAATCTTTCCACCAGCAGAGATACCGACTCAGTAGTATAAATAAAACAAACATACCAGTCCTTGTCCATATCACAATCCCAAAAACAAAGTAAAAACTTTGCAAACTGGCAAAATAGGTAATACACGTGAACTTCCATCAAGGAAGTGAGGCCGGGTGCTCCGGAAGGGTAAGCACCTCCTGTTTAGCTAGCTACACCCGTCACGTGCAAGTCAATTTTGAGAATGAAAGGAACAAAGAACTATGGTAAGTCAAATATATCCAGTATAAGTTGGAATACAGTGACTACATACTTATCAACAATATTGTGATGACGGCCATAAAACTTTTTAAGGGCCCTGATTAGCCTAGAGGCTTGCAATATCCTTGTGTCAATTGGCAGTAATTTGCTTCGTTGCAGAAAGTTCCCATAGTGGGAACAAGCTCTACCGTACCGTATTAACTGTGAAATATATACACCATACGCAGGAGAAGCAGGGATATTACTGCAAAGAAACGGAAAGTTGACAATAGAAAAATTGAAGTCATCACGTTTGTCGTATAGCTTCAGATGTAACCTTTCATGGGTGTCATAATTGAGGTATAAGTCCAAATATGAAGCAGAACATGGAGAATCTGTCGTGTCTTTTATTTCAAGCTCACGTGATGTCAAATCAACAAAATAATAGTCACAAAAAAAAGCAAAATTAAAAACAATCACATTATTTGATCTTTCTTTGTAAGACTAACGCTTTAGGTGTGTAACATAAAAGGGATATTTAACATTTCCCAAAGCATCTACAATCCCTTTGTTTTTGGTCACTATCAATATATCAATAAAAAAAGCATCTTATTTACAACAATCACGGAAGATAGATTTGACAAATGTCACTTATTCACCTATTAATTAGACTGAGGTAGGTAAAGTATTGATAGTTGTATAGGGATTTAGTGACAAATTAATGAATTCATCAGTCGAAATGAAGATAAGTCCCAAATCAGCCATTATTCATTTACAAAAAAAAAATTTTTTTTCAAGTTTTGTAGTGCGCTTTGGCAATATAAATTGTTTTCAAGCCTTTTTTGAGACCTTTTAATCGCTTACCTAGAAAGTTAGTGAATTATATAACATATCGTATTTGCTTCTTCTATTCTATTATATGACATTTTGATTGAAGAAAACGTTATGTCAAGAATTTAAAAGTGACAAATTAATAAAGTGTTCATTCAATTAAATATTTAAACATATCCCGAATATATTCATTTGTATCTAAAATAGAATAATATTTTTGACAATATCGTTCAACTATTGATGCTTTCAACCGGTAAAATTAACTGAAAGAAAATTTCTGCAAATTGCGATACAAATTAAAAGTAACAATATTTATACTGATGAATCAAAATATATACTGTATAAGTATATATATTGGCATGTATTATATTTATTAATATAATGTATTAATATTGGCACTGTCAGTGTTTTCCCTTAAACAGGAGAGCTAAAATTAATGTTGAAGTGTATTTATATTGGCGGAAATAACTTTAAGGCCAAAAGCGCCAATATAAATACACAGCCATAATAAATACTTGTACAGTATATCAAAATTAAATTTCGTTTACAAATGTTAAAGAAATGTTTCAAACAGAGTGAAAATAATTCTATTTGGTAAAGTATACAAAAAATAGCAGCTTTATTAAAACAAACATTAGCACTTTAGTATAAAAACGTTAAATGCATTTATATATTTTGTAAGCGAACTTCAAACATTGTTGTAACAATGTAAGATAAATGTTAGATAAATAGAGATCGTGCCATTTTTGTACTTGCAAATACATTCAGTATGGGAAAAGAAAATGGTCCCACTACCGGCGATTTATTTTATCAAAACCATACGCTCATGTATTTATTCAAAGTATATTAGCATTGAATCTCGCACTTGAAAATAAAAATGTTAGCTTTGTTTTTCATTTGCCATTATTCAACAACTAGGAAAAATCAGGTAACAGCAAGAATTCTGTGAAATAAAATTCTTTAGATATAAAACACAATTATAAGCGTCTATGTCTGAAACACAATCCCCAAAAAACAAAGTAAAACTTTGAAAAATGGTTAATTCAGTTAAACACGTGAACTTCCGTCAAGGGAGTGAGGCAGTGTGCTTCTTAAGGGTAAGCACTTCCTGTCTAGCTAGCTACACCCCCCATGTGCAAAATCAATTTCGAGAAATGCAACGTGAGACTTTTGAAAGTCAAATATATTCAGTATCAGTTTGGATACAGTGACGTCATACTCATCAACAGCATTGTAAAACATTTTCTCAGCAATTGTTGAATGAAGGCAAGTTTATAGATTCTCAATATTTAAGACATGTTATTCCTTTTTTCGTTATTTAAAAGTTATTACATGTTTAAACTCGGTGTTTGTTGATTATAAACGTTTATATCTCGCAAGCTTTTTAAACCAGTTAACGCAAAGAGAAACCAAGGAATATGATTTTTTTTGTTTATGGATCGAATGACATAGCATTCAGTGTTTTGGTATAAATAATTTACAAAAAGATTTTAATTATTCTACTCAATTTACAACAAATAATATATATTATACTATGATTTTAACATTAGTATAAAAGTTCTATATGTCTATCTAAAGAACAGTCCTGCTTTACTTCCCTTAAAGCCAATGCCAAAAGTTTCGTTTTAATTCATTTGTACGCAAAAAAATAATTTAAACTTTTATCACCATTCTTACTCAACAACATGTGGTCCGTGATCAATCATTTAACTGGAAGGGTGGATGTAAAGTAGTAGGATTAAATCCATCAATCACAATCTACGTTTTTGTTGTTGTGTCAATATTTGAACTAGTACAAAATGAATCGTTTGACGATATTCATTTGATTTATTGATGTCAACAAGCCCTGTCTTGATTAAATCAATTACAAATTAATCCGAAACCTTTAAAGCTTAAGATACATTGACATTGAATTTAGTTTGATTTTAAAAATGAAGTATTTTTTCCTGCAAAATCAATTCAATCATGAACTGAGCTTACGGTTATTTTAAAACAAAAAAATTTAAAAAAGAAACAAGATCAATATATTCAGTTGTTGTTCAAACGAAATTACAAAATAATCAAATGTCATCTATACTGTAGTAGCAGTCACATTTAATGTGTTTATCAACACAAATAAATTTCAGCAACGACATATACATGATAGATTTTTTCTATAGCTCTTATTCCAAAGGGAATTTGGATGATTATCTTATCAGTTTAAGACAAGGTGATGTGTAAGTTTTATTTTTCGAATTATTGTAAAAATATAGAAGATATCAAATTTACTTTTCTAATCTATATAGATACTGATAAAGTGAAATGTCAGATAAGGATTGAAGAGTTCTTTGCTGAAGCAGTAAAACTCACAATGCTACAACGTACAGATACCCAGATCAAAGTCGTTGACGATGGAACAATCCTATGTAAAAGTTATCAAACTCACTTGCCTTATCTGTCATTAACAGTAATTCATCAAAGCAACACTAAAGATACGATAATTGTCTCTAAGGGTAACCAGCCTCACATATGGTATCTGCCATAAAAAGTGATCCAGCTTAGGAAGGATCAATCATCTGTTAGAGTAATTGAACTTGCTTGATTTATCTGCGACTACGTTTCAGATAAAAATAGAACGATTCCTTGAGAGCGAAGTTTTTTATTTACCATGGAGAGTGATCCTGTTTAAAAGACAGCTAATGTTAGACCAATCACATCAATAAAAGCTGCTGAGGTATACAAGTCCTCTGTGAGGTCAATTTAACTACTTTCTATCCGCTTTAAACAGAGATTTAGCTAAAGATAAAACAGCTTTCTGAGTTCTTCTGTTATCTACTACTGACAATGATCCAGATAAAAGGCAACTGAGAATGGATAAGTTTCCTGTGAGTTCAAACTGATAAAAGGCAACTAATGATGAGCCAGTCTTCTGTGTGGATAAATATATAATACAAATACCAGTTAAATTTTGATGTGCCAGATGTGCACATTTCGGAAATTCATTCCTCATCAGTGACACTAAGACCGAAAAGTTTGATACATAAAAACTATTTGCCAAACGGTTGAAAATAACGAATCTAAAGTTTTAAAATGATAAAAATCCAAATCCAACGAAGGAATGCTGTGCATGAGGGAACAAACCTTAGTTTTAAACTAATTTCAAATTTTAGACAGCTGAAAATTTTGCTAAATGGTACATTTTCTGACAGCACAAAGTACTGCCTACTGAGTTATGGATACCCTCGGGGAGTTTTACTCCACCAGCAGCGGTTCCCGCTCAGGGTAAGTAAATATATAATACAAATACCAGTTAAATTTTGATGTGCCAGATGTGCACATTTCGGAAATTCATTCCTCATCAGTGACACTAAGACCGAAAAGTTTGATACATAAAAACTAACTGAAAAAATGTCATTAATGATAGACCGGTCTTCTGTGAGATGAAACTGATAAAAGGCAGCAAAGGATGGACCAGTCTTCTGTGAGGTAAAACTGAAAAAAAGACAACTAAGAATGGACCAGTCTACTGTGACGTAAAACTGATGAAAAGGCATCTAATGATGGACCAGTCTTCTATGATCTATGAGGTTAACTGAAAAAAGGCAAGTAAGGATGGACCATTTTTCTGTGAGGTAAACTGAAAAAAGACAACTAAGAATGGACCAGTCTTCTGTAAATTTAAACTAATAAAGACAACTCAGGATGGACCAGTCTTCTGTGAGATAGAACTAACTCACTTTTCATCTGCTTTAAACGAATATCAAGCTAATGATAAAACAATCCTCTATGGGAATATTAAAGCATGGTTTTGTTTTGTACGACGAATGATGATCAAGCTAAAAGATTAAAAGATCACCATAAGGGTAATCTCTTTATTCTTTATTTTGCAATTGACAGGAATCTAGTCAAGACTTCTGAAAAGAGAACAATCCTTAATAAGAGTAATTAAATGTTTTAAGTGTAATCTTCAACAGGCTAAGATGGGAAAATTCTCTAAGAGTAATTAAACTCAGATATTGTATTTCTATTAAAGAAGGATAGTAGGGAATAAAACAACCTAATGCTACGGTAATCAAACTTGCTAGTTTATTTTAAAGCAACGATTCAGCTAAACGACAGATAAAGATAGAACAATCCTCTGAGAGATAACCATATTATCTGTCATGAGCAGTGACCCATTTAAAGGCTACAGAAAGGACTAGTTCTCTGTGAGGTTAATCTACCTCACTTTTTATCTGCTTTAATCAAATATCGAGGTAAAATGAAATCATTTTTTGCAAGAGTAATCAAACTTTTGTATCTTGTGTTTTGAACCACGAATAATGATCCAGTTCAAAGACAGCTAAGGATAGTAAATCTCCGTATGGGTAATCTTATTCATTCTTTATTTGCTATATACGGAATCAAGTTAAAAGACATCTGAAAATTGAACAGTCCTTTGTTAAATTAAAACTATAGTGTTATCTCCCGTAGGCAATTATCAAGCTTAAAGGCAGATGAAGGTAAAGTCTTTGTGAGACTTATCAAGTTACTTGTGTTATCTTCCATTGACAAAAATCTAGTTAAAAGACATTTGAAGATGGACTTATTTTCTTTTATTATCCCTTGAAGGACTTTTCGTGAAAAAATCTTTTAATATATGACACCATGTACTTCATTTTGAAACTTTGAATATATAGATGTTGACTACTACATTTTACAATCCGCAAAACAACCATTGAAGAGTTATTTAAATGTGAAAATCAAAAAGATTTAAGTTTAAAATGTAAATGCTTTTAATTTTTAAGATATTTTCTAGTCGAATTTATTGTGTTAGAAGTGTTTTAATTTAAAAGTCAAGTTAAAAGTTAAGGACTTGGTATTGGAAATCTATCGTTTCTACTATTTTTTTTCAAATATAACTGACTAATTTCATCGCAAAAAAGCGTGATAAAAGGTGCTAAAATTACACAGCAATTGTTAGGAAGAACAATAAATATTTTTTTTTAGGTTTTTACTAATAAAAAAGTTAATTCAAGCAATAAAAATGTGGATCAATATAAATAAAAGTATCTGAAATAAACATTTATACTGTTTAAAAAACCCTAAGAATTTACGCTTTACTAAATAACTTAAAACGCCATCGGTGTTTTACACATATTGGGTAACATATTTAATGTCAGGAACACGACAAAATAATTTAGTTCACAGTTTGAGAAAAACAATGAAATGGTACCAATAAAGAGTAAAATGTGTATCCTAAAGTGTTGTAATGCCTGTTTTTAAAGAGTTCATTATTTTTACCGCAAAATGTTTTAATGACAAAACTCAATTAAAAAAAGATTTTTAGATAAATGTTTTAGCTCACTGGAGCAGAAATTGTAAATATATTATAAAATTGATACGTATCCCAAAAAATAAATTTTGTTTACTTTATGCTTTAACAACATATACAACGCATTTGAATTATATAAAGTCAAATTGTATGTACAAACAACTGGTCATTATATAACGCAATCTTCTCCCACATTCATAAAATGACATGCGGTAGTTGAATATAAAAGAAACAAAATTCTAAGTGTTGCAACACTGAAATAACATTAACAGAAAGGCAATATTAAGTCGGCACTATTCAAATTAGGGTTTTTGTCCATGCATTACAAAGTGTGTCAACTTGAATCATCATTTGTATTATAAGTTCGTATTTACATGAAATGTAAATTTTTTCCATTACATTAAAAAGGAAATTTATTTTCACAAAAAGACGTATTTTATTATTATTACTTTTATTATTATAATTATTATCTTGTAAATTTCCAATTTAATTTTGACTATCTTGAAGCATTTGTTTTTTTTAACCATAAAAACTTGTAATAATAGCATAAACATTTCGATAAGTAAATGCAATGGTTACTTTTATATGTTTGATACAGAGTTTGATCCGTGATCTCTTCTAAAGAAATATTTTATTGCAGTTTATCCGCCTTTTATACCTAGCAAATTTGAATATGCACATCGTTCTCGTGATATGTTTCATGGTATGTATAGCAACATTAACTAGTGCCTTCAAATGGCTATTAATAAATAGACCAGAAATTCCCCGAACATCTGTTTAAAAATAAGTGTATTTTACAGCCTTTTATAGCAGGTTCTGAATTGATTAAGGTATGTCTAAGTACCTCTAATTATAAAAAGAGTTTGCAGGTAATGATAACTTTGGTAATGGTATTTTTTTAACAATTGTGGGAATATGTGAGATGTGTGAGTGTATATTAAGGCCTTCCTTGTACAAGCGCTCTCTAGGGACAATTGTAATGCTTCCTCTTCGAGTCAGTATGGTGCAGAAAAGCAAACAGAGAAGAGGGGGGAGAGAGAGAGAGAGAGTGTGTGTGTGTGTGTGTGTGTGTGTGTGTGTGTGTGTTCCTTTATTTTCATTTTTGTTCTTTTGCCTACAAATTCTTGATGTTCAAATGACCAGTCGTTAGTGCGTACTCTGCTTTTTTATTACTTCTGTGTGTGTGTGTGTGTGTGTGTGTGTGTGTGTGTGTGTGTGTGTGTGTGTTATTTTTGCTTCTACAGCATATTCAAATATTGAGAACATTTCAAAAAAATTGAATTTTCTTGGTAGCATAAATGATATTTGCTTTAGCCAAACATTTATTTTTCGTCTACCAATTATTTTCTGATATTTAATTAACAAATGATCTTCCACTATGTATACAGTTCAATGCGTGATTTGTTACTTTTCTCTTCTAACGAAAATCTTGTCATATGAAGCTCAAATCATATAATTATCTTGATCCTGTTTCCTTGACAATTACATCGAAGAATTTTATTAATTTTCCTTACTCACGATTCAATTATCATTTTGTATATTCGTATTATATTCATTAATGAATTATAACCTAATATCTTCAGAGTAGGGGAATACGATTTATATATGAGAAATGATGCCTTATTTACCTCTTCATTTATGTAAAATTTACTAATATCAAGGTATGAAAGATGTTTAGAGTCAGTTTTATTGAAAAAAACTGTCGGCTTATTAGTACTGTAACATAAGATTTCTAAAATATATCATTTTAATTGGGCCCAATTAAAGGTTTCTTCCACGAGTTTGGCAAGCCATTTACAGTCAACGTCGCAAATCAATTACACTCCGTGATAGCGTACTTTTGAATGTTTTTTCTTTAAAACTATAAGACTTTAAAAGTAAGCAGAGGTTGTTTAACGAAAGAGTTTTTTTTTATTTGATTCTTTAAACTACCGTTGAAATTGCAAATTGTCTCTTGTGAAGACTTAATCAGAGGAACTTATTAATCAAACCTAAGATTATTAAGTTTTTTGTCAATTCATAACTTTAAGAATCCTTTTTATTCGTTTTTTAAAATCGCATTTCAAATTTATTATTTCTTGTTATCTTTCTGTAATTTTTTTTCAATATTGTCAATTACTTTTTTAATTCAAACCTTCAAAATGCGTTTCTACGCTTAAAATTCCAGTGTTTTTCATTAAACATTTCTTTCTGTCTTGTCTTCAACTTTTTTTCTAAACAAAGTCATAGTTTTAAATAAGGCCGATTTGTGCTCAAATAGTATTTTATGCGAAAGTAACAATTTTAACCTCTTTCATGGAAAATAATACTGACCACATGCTATAATACATAAAGTTTTAAGAACATGACAATAAGGGATGATTAATTTATGATTTTAGATGAAATGTTGAGACTGAAAGTCCTTGATGTATGTTGATAGGAAATTGTGTGTTACGTCCAAGATAGCTTAATTTATATTAGTTTCTGTAATGATTGAAAAAAACAGTTGACCTAAGCTACATATAAAATATATGTACATTGATCTCCTAAGAAAAAACTTATTCATTTTATGATTCTTAATTTTTTCTGATTTTGTTTTTCAAATTTAGTCGGTAAGAAATTTATAATGCGAAAGGTCGGTGCTAAAAATTTATTTGTTTGTTATGTTTTGAGCAACCGAAGTAAAATAAAACGTATGGATATATATATAACGTGATTAGAAAGGAATATGTATAATGGAAAATTCATTTAATAACAACAATATCAATTTATTAAAAAATATTAAATAAAAATGACAAAAGACAACTGAAAACACGTAAGATGGCAAGCGTCTGAAAGAGGTCCACATTATGCCTGTGGTCAGCGGCAGAATAAAAACTAAAGTGTTTAGTATTAACATAATGTTGATGTATCTTTTGTTGCTTTAATGCCGGTTTGTGTGTTTGTTTGTTTGTTCATGCGTGGTGTCTTACTTTTGTTTTTCAACTTTACATTGACTTGTTTCTTATTAATTATCTTTTGAAGATGTACAACCCTTAATCATTTTAGAATTATCAATAAATTTATAGTATATTAACTCAGTAGGCAGTACTTTGTGCTGTCAGAAAATGTACTATTTAACCAAATTTTCAGCTGCCTTACATTGTAAAATTTGTTTTAAACTAAGGTTTGTTCCCTCATGCAAAGCATTCCTTAGCTGGATTTGGATTAATATAATTTTGGAACTTTAGATTCATTAATTTCCAACTGTTTGGCTTATGTTTTTTATTATCAAACTTTTTGGTTTTAGTGTCACTGATGAGGAATGAATTTCCGAAATGTGCACATCTGACACATCAAAATTCAACTGGTATTTGTGTTATATATATTTATCAAGAATTCTGATCCTGAAAAGATATTGCTTCAAAGCAAAAAAAAAAAAAAATATAGACTTGATAATATGTTGTTATGATTGTCTTAGTATTTACAACACAGAATATTTTTCAGCTAGGCTATACATGTAGGCATTTCGATGAGATACTCTTGAAAAAGGAATCTACAGATACTTGTTACTTAGTCTGCTAATCGAAAGTAAACAAAATAATACCATGAAAGACATATTTATAAGAGACAAGTTCCAATAAATATATAACTCAAATAAATAATCGACTTTACTCTTATCCAAGATAGCTAAATCATTAAAAAAAACAGAATTAATTTTATTCGGAAAAGGAAACTCTTTTATTATTTGAGGTAGCAAGATTAAAGACTGCCAAATTATATTTCAACAACAACAACAAAAACAAATTAAAATATACTGTATCGACGTGAATCCTCAGTATTCACAACATAGGATATATTTCAAGTAGGCATATGGTCAATTAAAGTATGTTTTAATGAGATACTCGTGAAGAAAAATCAAAGAAGAAAGAGATACTTGTGATTTATTCTACTAATTGAAAGAAAACAAAAGAATACCACGAAAGGCATATTTATAAGTAACAACAGTCCAAATAATTAAATTCTCTGTGATTCATATGACGAAAATCGATAAGAAAACAGAATTAATTTTATTTAGAAATGTAGAACTCTTTCATTCTTTAAGGTATCAAAATGAAAGACCAACAAAACAAACAACAACATAAACAACAAAAAAATTGTCTTGACGAGAAACATCGGAATTCACAACAACCCGGGATATACTTCAGGTAGCCAAATAGTCAATTAAATAATGTTTCAATAAGATACTTTTGAAGACCAAATAAAAAAAGAGACGCTGGTAATTAAGTCTACTATTCGAAAGAAAAAAAAGACATTTCAAGTTACAAAAGTTTCAAATATTTACTTCACTGTGATCAGAAACAGGAAAATTTTAAGGAAACAATGAATTTAATTTAGAAATTGGAATTATTTCTTGATGTGAAGTATCAAAATTTAAGAAAACCACACTTCCTTGGTAATAATCATTTAATTTGTAGATGTAAAGAAGATCTTAGAAGTTTGTATCGCTATGTCGCAAAAAATAGATTAAATACCATTCTGTATCGACGTAACAACTGGGTTTTAACATTAGATAAGATGTACTTCTGGTGGTCGGAATATAAATATAGTCAAGTGTATTATGTTTCAATAAGAAGAAGGAATTAAGAAATAAGATATTATTGTAATTTAGTCTTTTAATTTTAAGAAAACATTATAATATCATCGGCGAAGTATTTTCTTTGATTGTGAGATGAGTAACTAACTATTGCTTTACCTTGGCTTAACGGTTATTACCTCCGTTATAAAATCAACATTCACACTTAATACTTAATTTCAGATTTTCATTTGATCTTGCTGGTAACATACTACTTCGTTTAGCTATTTGTCTTACCACCTGCCTGCGGGGGTGTTTACAGAAGTTTTAATTTTCAAATTTGTATAACTACAATTTTGTTACCTTTCCAACTACAATCTGACTGCAATTACACACAATAAATAACCTGAAGTACTAGAGGTAGATATTTTTCTATGGGCTTTTCTTATTCTGAAAAAAAAACACATTTTCGATATACTAGATACTACTTATATTCTTAACTGAAAAACTTAAATATTCTTAACTGAAAAACACTATTAATCCACCTCACTTCATTGTGAAAAGATGAACATCTTCTTATAGTAAAAAAAATTCAAGCTCTTCACTAATAGGTATTTATATAGTAGTTCAAAGGTAGAACGTTTGCCTCAAAAGATTGTGGTCATAGGTTAAAAACCCCGCCTGGAAGATACATAAGGTTTTGAAGTTTGAAATACAGCTTTCTTGCCATGTTTTTGGTATTATGGGAATGGAATATCGACTAGTTAACTTGATGTCAATATATTTAATTCAACTTAGAGCAATGTGCTTTTCTGAAACAAAATGCTTTTGTGATTAGCGATTTAAAATGCACCTTAGCACAATTTAAACCATGAACACACTTGGACATCTTATGCACATTGTTTTTAGTGACGATGAATTTGTGCGTGTCGCTAATTGCAATATTTTATCTAGACAACAGTTATAGATATGTACAGGTTTACACAAACACCTTAATATTGCTTTGTTGTAAAATTCTACTCGTCCAATACACTTTCAAGTAACAAATTTGATGGATATCCTTCAGGGAAGCCGTAAATAGCTGAGAAATTGCCGATGCTTTTCTTTTGCTTTTTTTTTTTTTTTTTCTTTTCTTTTTTTTTTTTTTTTTTTTTTTTTTGTTTGAGAATGTGATGTATTTCTGTATCTGGATGTCGCACAGATGCAGTATTGTTGATAGTATACAGCAAAACTTATGCTTTTTATGAAAACAATTTAATTGCAGCATTTTGACTTATTGCATGGTTTGAAATTACAGCAATCAAACATGTAAAGTCATTATGTGATTTTAAAATAAACTTAGTAATTTTAATTAAATGAGCAAACTTATTCCTGAAATAATTTTGATTCTTAATTAGTGCTATCTCTTTTTAAACATAATTACTCCAATTTTCACTTGCTTAGTGTTAACAGTTCACAAATACGCTTCAACAGATTTTTGTCATTCTACTAGTTTATCAAACTATCTTCATGGACGCGGATTGTACTGAAGCATTGTCCAAGTAATGACGTTAATTTGAAAATATCGAAACAAAAATCTTTTATTTTTAGACCAAAATAAATGCTTTGAAATGTATAAATCATTTTTAGTTCATTATGAATTTCAAACCATATTAAGTGAAATTCCATTTTGGTATGTTGGAAAGTAATTTATAACTGGCCTGTTTTGTTAACCAATTATTTTTTCAATAACTAACAATTCACCGTCTTTCATATTTCTCTTAACCTCCCACTTAGTTGTTGGTTACAACAATCTTATCATAAATTGAAGGTCAGTCAGCTTTCACAAATTCCATTGACTTAAAAGATTCGGGTAGACATATCAATCATGGTTCCTTGTGTTTAAGACCAAAACTCTATAAAAAATGATGTCTATCCTTCTGAAAATGTCATCTTAATCTTAAACCGATGTCCCCCCTTCTGTAAATTCAATAACTCCATTGACAACCTGAGGATTTAGATAGACCGTGTCACTGTCACTAACTTGAACCCCTTTTTCGGTTTTGTTATGTTTTGGTTCGCCATCTTGTAAATTTCGTCGTCTTAGTGCAGACTTTATTGAATGAGGTTTTCTCCCATTTCTTGCTAATAATTCCCGTTCGTCTTTCGCTGAATGGTTAGCAATAATTACTGTTGCTTCTTTATAAGTGGGATTTTTCCTAAGTAACGCAAGTCGATATCTTATTTTATAGCATTTACTTTCATTAATAATTCGTGTTCTTTCAATGTCTTCTCGAAGTCTATGATTACGTCTAAAACAGGAAAATACCGCCTTAAGGTGATCAACTCTCAAAGTGAATATTCCATATAAAATTGGATTAACAGCACTATGAATCATAAATATTATTTCGGCTATTACTAAAGCTTCTTTTAATTTGATTCTATAATCACTATAAATTCTAATGAGCGATATAACGAAGTAAGGAAGAAGGCACACAAGGAATCCAATAATCACGGTCAAGGTCATTGTAACAACGCGTTGTTTTGAAGCGGAAACCAAATTCCGTCTTACTGACATGCGCGGTGAATCAACTCTGCTTCCGCCGTTTTGAATATTGTTTCCACCTCGCCCATGCCTTGCCCACACTACTTTTGCAATGTTGTAATAACAATACAACATAATAGCTGAAGGTATTATGAGTATATACATTATATGAAATGAAAAATAAACTTTTCTTTGCCACTGTGCGGTATATCCATAACTAACGCACTGAGTCTTTTGTGTTCCATTTATTTTTGTTTCTTGTGTTACTTCTACAAAAATTGCTAGTTGAGGAAGAGCAAAAATGAAACTTAAGATCCAGGCACCTAAAACTTTCGTCCATATTTTCGGTCTTCTTGCTAATGATTCCATTGGTCTCACAATAACCTGGTATCTGTCAATACTCATTCCTGTTAAAAGAAATGTAGCACTTGCTAATGTGACCACTTGTAAATAAACACATAATTTACAAAGAACGGGTCCAAGTACCCATTCTCCAAAGGCCACAAATAAAATTTCCGTTGTCATAGTAATGCATGCAACAGCAAGGTCGCCAATAGCTAAATTAATGATAAAGACGTTAACCCGTTTTATTCTTCGGCTTGGCTTGCAAACGAGCATCAAAATTAAAAACACATTTCCTACTAAAGTTGAAATCATAACCACCATGACAGTTGCAACACGTGTAACAACTTCCGGTGTCCAGACCGAGGTTGAAGATATTGCATTTTCATTTCCCTCAGTGGTTGGCGTTTCTTCAGTTGTTCTGTTTAAGTAGTAAAAATCGGTTAAATTGAGATCAAAATCCATTTTGTTTTGTCGTTACTTCTCATATACATAATTCAGCATAGCACAACCGTTCCTCGATCGATATTTTTATTTTTCCAACAGAAGGCAGGGCAAACCAAATTTCCTGAAAAATAAATAAATAAATAAATAAATAAATAAATATGTCAAAGACATCGAGTAAGAACAGTTTATGTAGTTTTAATTGAACTAGTTTTCTAATACTTTTTAATAAATATGCATAAATCATTTGTTTATTATCCTGGCGGCATGATTTACATATATATGTGTAATATTAATAAGGCACACGTTCATGCTATGATATTTGGTTTCATATCTCTAGATTATGGCATGAAATAAAATAAAATTGTGACAACTTGAAATATATTTAATTATATTTCGCTCGTAACTTTTCTAATTTCTCATGATTGGCCAATGTTATAAAAAAGGGTTTAATTTTTTTTAAATAATTTTAAAATAGAATTTAGTTAAATACAATTATATGCTTGTTATACATTTTTATTGATTTATTTGTTATTTATTCATTCATCCATTTATTTATTTCCTTATTTATTTATTTATTTATTCATCCTATCATTTATTTCTTTCCTTCTATATTTATTTATTTATTCATTCATTTATTTCCTTCTTTATTTATTTATTTATTTATTAAATTTATTTATTTATCTATTTATTTATTTATTTATTTATTATCTATTCATCCATTCATTTATTTCCTTCCTTATTTATTTATTTGTTTATTTATTTATTATCTATTCATCCATTCATTTATTTCCTGCTTTCATGTATTATTTATTTATTTATTTATTTATTTATTGATAAGAAGTGCATGTTCTACTACATATAAGCTTACAATAAATAGGAAAGCCGTAATATAGACAAATAACGCGACAAATAAATAGTAATTTTAAACCTCGGTTGAATCTTAA
>CM056609.1:28033427-28048427 GCA_029721355.1 Tegillarca granosa | reverse complement strand
AAAATATCTCGATCAATGTTTCAGAATCACAACTGGCAATTTTAACCAAAAAAACTGACGCTCTACGTTTGGTTATAGATAGTTCTCTTATTACATTATTTCAGTTTATGATGAAATAAAATTGTTTGCTAAAATGTCTAAAATTTTAATTTCAAAATGCGTGATTGTTAATGTTTATCAAATGTACGTTTTATATCGTAAAGTTTGTTTACTAATGTTAAGTCTAAACTACAAGATTATTTAAAAAACAATATTTGTTTAAAAAATAGATTTATTTTATGTAAATTCGAATGTTCCAATCATAGACTACTGATAGAAACTGGAAAATGGCAAACAAACCAAGGGAAAAATAAATAATATAAATTCTGTTATAAAGGCATCCGCAATGAATTTTACTATACATTTGTATTTAAAAATGTAAGCATTTTTGTAATATATGAAAAAAAAGTATACCATATATATACCTAGAGTAATTATTTATAACTTTTTCCAGATATTTACAGCAAAATTGTCTGATATTTTTATGTTGATTTTTGTGATTGTGATTCGGACATAGACTGGTGTGTTTCTGTTTTATATCAACAATTTATGCAAGTTGAACAAAATTATTAACGAAAGAGTCAGTCCCCTGGGATAAAATATCTTAAAATTAGTGAATAATATTTGTTTTATCTTTTACATATGTTTACTTATGTATAATGTTGTATTTGTATTTTTATTTGTATTCATATTTTTTCATTATTTTAATTCACAATTAAAGAAATAAAGAAACTTGTAACTAATGAATCACTGGTAGTTAAATACATAATAGATAATTAATGCCCTTTTATGATAAATGCGCTATAGAATACCACTAAATAAATTCATTAAGGTGCCCCACCAGATGATCTTAAGCTTTAGATTAGTTGTCTCATATGCGAACTTGATTGTTCTTTCACAAATTGCTTTGCTATTTTTGTCATTAAATACTCATTGTGTTGCGTTCTTTGTTGGCATTGTTAAGTAGGTTTTTGATTTATTTTTTATATTTTTATTTTACTATTCTTGTTTTTTTTATTTTCTTACCATTATTATTATTATTATTATTAATATCATATATATATATATATATATATATATATATATATATATATATATATATATATATATATATATATATATATTCTTATGGGAACCAATAACATTTAGGTTTTATTGAGACTTAAGTTAACATATTGTTATAAACATATACTAATGTTCATTTGAATGAAGACAACCGTATGAAGAACATGACCAATGACCAATTTTATGTATATTATAGGACATTAACATTTGACATCATGAAATAATACATCATAGACCATTGACATTTGTGATAATAAAATGAAACATTATATGTCATTGATATTTTACATTATGAAATTATGTATAATAGGTCATTTGTCATTATGAAATCATACATTGTAGGCCTTTGATAAATTTCCATCATGAAATGATACTTTATAGGTCATTTGCAATTTGAGTCATGAAATTAACATTGTAGACTATTGATAAATTTTCACAATGAAATGAAACATTATAGTTCATTTGCATTTGGCATAATGAAATGATACATTGTATGTAATTGATAAGTTTTCATCATAAAATGAAACATTAAAGGTCATTTGCATTTGGCGTCATGAAATCATACATTGTAGGTAATTGATTAATTTTCATCATGAAATCATACATTATAGGTTATTTGCATTTGGCGTCATGAAATCATACATTGTAGGTAATTGATTAATTTTCATCATGAAATCATACATTATAGGTTATTTGCATTTGGCGTCATGAAATCATACATTGTAGTCCATTGATAAATTTTCATCATGAAATGATACATTAAAGGTCATTTGCATTTTTCATCATGAAGCAATACATTGTAGGTCATTGATAAATTTTTATCATGAAATGATACTTATAGGTCATTTGCATATGTCATCATGAAGCAATACATTGTAGGTTATTGATAAATTTTCATCATGAAATGATACATAATAGGTCATTTGCATTTGGCTTCATGAAATCTTACATTGTAGGTCACTGAATTTCACATTTGGCATCGTAAGTACAACCGAACACTTTTTATTCTGGAAAAATTCAAACAATTTACAATTTACAATTTACGAAATATAATGTATAAAAGACGAATAATCACACGAAGTTTTTTTTTACTAATTTCCTTTTCCATGAGAAAAAATTTCAGACCATGTTGGTAAGGACACAAAGTTCAACAAAATATGACATCAGATAGAGCTTAAAAATTATCTTATTAAGTTCACAGGAAATTAAAAACCTGATGACACTTCAATAAAATTGACGCAATACAATTAATAATAACGGTCAAAAATAAGCAGATTAGCATTAGACTGTTAATTGAAAGGTACTCTACAGGAAAAACTGTCAGTAATATGATAGTGATGACCGAAGTCAAATGTAGAAGATGATTAATTCCTAAAAGTAATTAACAAAATTAACAAAATTTCTCAATCGATTACACACGATCCCCCCAAACCAATATATACATATATTTCTAAAATAAGAATTCCACGGCATTAAATGTCTCGCCTGGTTAGTTTTTGATCGATACATTTTTAATATTCAGACTGTAATATTATTTATTGGTGTTAAAAATAATGTTGGTTAAGTACAATATGCATTTAATAAATAAAATTTTATGTTTGAAACAAATGTCTTTCAGTTCATATAATACTATAATTTTTATTGTACATAACATGCTAACTTAAATCACATCTTATAGAAGAAAGTACTCATGTTTGTTTGAGTAAAAAATAAATTCTCAATTTGTTATCCAAAATCTTCGATCTTCCCCAAAACTAAAACATGAAACTTCCATACAAGGTAAATAACACAGAAACTAATATAGCTTTATTTGAGTTCCAAAATGATATCGGTTTAGAAAAAAATGCATTTTCTTAAAATTTGTATTTTTTCAGTTAAAATTTAAGATTTATCAAAAAATTGAAATAAATGGCCAACAGGCATTGTATATAATCTAGAAACTAATCAAACAATATTTGAAATGTAATTCATCAAGATTTAGATGTACTTTCAAAATTTTTTCAAAATGTGTCCTTTTAATTAACAAAACCCAACAAACGTCTTTTTTTTTTGGAAATACCAATAATATATATTAATATTCTATCATTGTACATGTCAAATTAAAAAAAAAATAATAAAAACGTGTCTGTAGGAGCATTTTCTCAAAATTACTTTTCTCTGTACTAATTGCAAGTTCTTGCCCAAAAAAAAGAGTTGAAACATCAGCTTTCATACTCATGTCTTACGGCAATCTTCAGGTGACTATGAATTGTTTTGAATGACAACGAGTTTTACTACGTAAAATTATTATGTATAACTCAAAATACTATTTACAAATACGCGGAACAGCAATGGGAACCAAGATGGCGCCTACATATGCCACATTAGTGATGGGTTTTCTCGAGCAACAACTTACCGGAAATTGGAGGAAATAGAAGGACCAGAATTTACACACTATTTTGAAAACACGTGGAAACGATATTTAGATGATTGTTTTATTATTTGGACTAAATCAAGTAATGCGTTGACGAACTTCGAAAGACTTCTGAACAATCTTCATCCGGCGATAAAGTTTACAAAGGAAATAAACTCGAACAATATTCCATTCCTTGATATTTTAGTAATAAAAAATGGTACCGAGATTAACACTGATATATTTTATAAAGGTACAGATACACATCAGTATTTGGATTTCCGGTCTTGTCACACGGCACATACAAAACGCAACATACCTTATTGTTTAGCAAGGAAAATTTGGACAGTGCTGGACGATACCTCAAAAAGGGAAACACGACTTAATGAAAAGGTTTTTTACTTAAGCAAAATTATCCTATTGCCTTGATAAAAAATGGTATTGAACGCGCAAAGGCGATCCCTATTGATATACTGAGGAAAACGGTGGAAAAAAAAAGAAAATGAAAACATCATTCCATTTGTGTTTACGCATAATCCACTTAATCCGGATATATTCCGTACTGCAAAATCTAACCTCCCTATCATACAAGAGAGTCAAAAATTGAAAGACCTAATATTGAAAAGAAACTGTCATCAGAAGCAAACGTCAGCCTAAAAATTTAAAACAGTTCTTGACCAAAGCAAGGTTTGTTTTTAATGAAAAAATAGAGAAATTTGAAGTGAAGAAATGCGATGATGCCAGGTGTGGAACATGTGCATATATACATACTGGTAGTGAATTATGTAACAACGGTGGGGTGAAAATTTATGCCAATACAAATATGACTTGTAAAAGTAAAAACCTTATATTGTATAGAGTGTCCTGGATGTAATGAGATCTACATTGGTCAAACCGGAAATACCCTCTCCGAAAGAATAAGAGTGCACCGGCAACAAATTAGACAACCAAATCTTCGCCAAATCCCTCTGAGTGCACATTTAGACATTTGCGGAAATAAGCAGTTTTCAGTTTTTCCTTTTTATAAATTGATGGATAGTGATAATACTAAACGGACAATCAAAGAACTGTTTTTCATGCATAAATTTAAACCAGTTTTAAATGGACATAGTTAACTAAAAACATTTATTAATTAACGTATTTCAAAAATTTAATCAATTCATTAATTTTTACGTCAACAATGCAGTTAACTACCTCCGATTTTACCAGTGACGTTTATTATCTCCCCTTTGTATCGATGAAGTCATACAAATTTTACGTAGTAAAACTCGTTGTCATTCAAAAGAATTCATAGTCACCTGAAGATTGTCGTAAGACATGAAAGCGCTAGTGACAATACAAATTGTTTTTTAAGAACTGGTCATGTGAAATTTTTATTTATTGATATATTTTTCTGTACACAACAAAAACTAACTGTGGACTATAATATTATTTTGTGTACACGTCGATATGGCCAGTGGAACTAGATTGAAAACAAGTGAATCTTTATCACAGTCAGAGAAGATTCTTGGGGAGATATCAGGAAAACTCTCAACACTCATCGACAAAGTTGAGACAGCTACTACAATATTACGGGAATTAGAAAAACTTACATCAGATAATAGATGTACTAGAGACTCCATAAATTGCGAGATTCAGAAGTTAACTCAAGTTTTAGCTACAACTGAAAATTCAACGGATACTACTCCTCAACCACTTTGGATTACAGATTTCAATGAAATTAAGTTGGAAAAAGAAGCATTCTGTAAGAGAAAACAAATGTGGAAAGAATGGAGGAAAAATCTCAATATTCGAAAACAAAACTTCCGGAACACTCTCAAATGCGAGTAATATGCAGAAACATATTCAAATTGGATTGAATTAGATGCACTAATACTTCCACGTAAGTACCTTATTAAAGAAATTACGGGGGAAGCGGAAACGGAAACAAAATTAAGGTGGGACCTTGCAATAATCCACTTTAGAACAGATATTGCCATAATAAAAAATAAGCAAATTAGGTATAAAAATATGTATGAGGCAATAGATTTAAAAATGAAGGAAGAAATCGCTAAAATAGCGACAGATAACTTAGCGGAAAAAATGCAAGAGATATGGTTAAAGGACATTTCCAAGGAAGAGGAAAAGTCCAAAGCTATTTGGTTACAGAAAGAAATGTTTCTAACAGAATACGCTACAAACTATGGAAAAAAAAAACGCCTTCAAAAAAGAGACAAACCCTTCCTTCGCATATATGGAAAGGACAGAAACACAGTATTCAAACCAAAAATTTACCAGCCTTAAACCCACAAATATTTACAAAGGAACAACAAACCAAACGAAACAATAATAGGTCACGTTCCCCTAGATCGAGAACAAACTTCCGATCAATTAACAAAAGTACAAGTAGAACAAGACAAGTAAACAGACCTAGATTATTCTCAGAAGTCGTAAAAAATGGATATAATATAGATCAAGGTAGAAATAGGAGCGTTAATCCTAATTTTCAACCGCAAATACGAAATATCCAACAAATTTCGAAAATACGGCAACCGAATAAACAATATAGAAGCACCAATCCAAAAAAGATTCATTTTTTAGTGTCAGGACATGTAACTCCAGACAGGGAGAAAGTCCAAGAAGAAACACTATTAAAAACGATAAACATGTAAACCCAAAAATCATTAATTTATCCAAAAGAAATTTTACCGATACAGAACTTAAACTTTTGAAAAAAGGACTGAAATTCACGCCCACTCCAGTTGCAAATACTCAAGAACTTAAGGAAGATATTAACATATTTTGCAGAAAATTACGATTGGTTGAATTCTTTGCCGATAAGGATTGTGTGAATGATGGATCACTGGTCCGTAACAAGTCAAACTTTAATCCACCTAAAGGTAGAGATCTCCATTTAGAAAAATATATTGACAATCTATGTACTTTTCCGCTCCGACCAAATACAAATATTCGAAAAAACATGTCAAAAGTAGAAATGGCTGCGTTGAAGAAACTACAGTCAGATAATTCCATAGTTATAAACCAAGCAGACAAGGGAGGGGCAATTGTTATAATGGATGCCGATTACTACCAGGATTTAGCAGAAGAACAACTACAGGATGAAACATTTTATACGGAGATACCTGAAAATACCGACAAGAAGGTTATTAGGCAACTCCGAAATCTTTTATCAAAACATTGTCATGCCGTCACTGATAAAGAGATAGATTATCTTTACAATTTTGTAATAAAAACAAGCAACTTTTATGGATTGCCAAAAATTCATAAATCTGTTGAAATACAAACTGCAATAAAAAATCAAAATAGTGAATACATAACCATCCTTCGTCCTAAGGATCTAAAGCTCAGACCCATTATCGCAGGACCTTCCTGTCCAACACACCGGCTAAGCAATGTCATAGATATTATATTAAAACCATTAAGCAAATGTATACCTAGTTATGTCCGCGAAGACATCGATTTCTTAACACATTTACCAAAACAAATAGACGAAAATGCAATTCTGGTAACATTTGATTTAACAAGTCTATATACAAACATACCGCACGATCTTGGTTTAAATGCAATTAAATATTGGATAGAAAACCACCCAGGTATAATACAAAATAGATTCACTTTAAAATTTATACTCGATGCGGTAAGCTTCATTCTAGAAAACAATTCATTTTTCTTCAACTCAAAATACTATTTACAAATACGCGGAACAGCAATGGGAACCAAGATGGCGCCTTCATATGCCACATTAGTGATGGGTTTTCTCGAGCAACAACTTACCGGAAATTGGAGGAAATAGAAGGACCAGAATTTACACACCATTTTTAAAACACGTGGAAACGATATTTAGATGATTGTTTTATTATTTGGACTAAATTAAGTAATGCGTTGACGAACTTCGAAAGACTTCTGAACAATCTTCATCCGGCGATAAAGTTTACAAAAGAAATAAACTCGAACAATATTCCATTCCTTGATATTTTAGTAATAAAAAATGGTACCGAGATTAACACTGATATATTTTATAAAGGTACAGATACACATCAGTATTTGGATTTCCGGTCTTGTCACACGGCACATACAAAACGCAACATACCTTATTGTTTAGCAAGGAAAATTTGTACAGTGCTGGACGATACCTCAAAAAGGGAAACACGACTTAATGAACTTGAAGGTTTTTTACTTAAGCAAAATTATCCTATTGCCTTGATAAAAAATGGTATTGAACGCGCAAAGGCGATCCCTATTGATATACTGAGGAAAACGGTGGAAAAAAAAGAAAATGAAAACATCATTCCATTTGTGTTTACGCATAATCCACTTAATCCGGCTATATTCCGTACTGCAAAATCTAACCTCCCTATCATACAAGAGAGTCAAAAATTGAAAGACCTAATATTGAAAAGAAACTGTCATCAGAAGCAAACGTCAGCCTAAAAATTTAAAACAGTTCTTGACCAAAGCAAGGTTTGTTTTTAATGAAAAAATAGAGAAATTTGAAGTGAAGAAATGCGATGATGCCAGGTGTGGAACATGTGCATATATACATACTGGTAGTGAATTATGTAACAACGGTGGGGTGAAAATTTATGCAAATACAAATATGACTTGTAAAAGTAAAAACCTTATATTGTATAGAGTGTCCTGGATGTAATGAGATCTACATTGGTCAAACCGGAAATACCCTCTCCGAAAGAATAAGAGTGCACCGGCAACAAATTAGACAACCAAATCTTCGCCAAATCCCTCTGAGTGAACATTTAGACATTTGCGGAAATAAGCAGTTTTCAGTTTTTCCTTTTTATAAATTGATGGATAGTGATAATACTAAACGGACAATCAAAGAACTGTTTTTCATGCATAAATTTAAACCAGTTTTAAATGGACATAGTTAACTAAAAACATTTATTAATTAACGTATTTCAAAAATTTAATCAATTCATTAATTTTTACGTCAACACTGCAGTTAACTACCTCCGATTTTACCAGTGACGTTTATTATCTCCCCTTTGTATCGATGAAGTCATACAAATTTTACGTAGTAAAACTCGTTGTCATTCAAAAGAATTCATAGTCACCTGAAGATTGTCGTAAGACATGAAAGCGCTAGTGACAATACAAATTGTTTTTTAAGAACTGGTCATGTGAAATTTTTATTTATTGATATATTTTTCTGTACACAACAAAAACTAACTGTGGACTATAATATTATTTTGTGTACACGTCGATATGGCCAGTGGAACTAGATTGAAAACAAGTGAATCTTTATCACAGTCAGAGAAGATTCTTGGGGAGATATCAGGAAAACTCTCAACACTCATCGACAAAGTTGAGACAGCTACTACAATATTACGGGAATTAGAAAAACTTACATCAGATAATAGATGTACTAGAGACTCCATAAATTGCGAGATTCAGAAGTTAACTCAAGTTTTAGCTACAACTGAAAATTCAACGGATACTACTCCTCAACCACTTTGGACTACAGATTTCAATGAAATTAAGTTGGAAAAAGAAGCATTCTGTAAGAGAAAACAAATGTGGAAAGAATGGAGGAAAAATCTCAATATTCGAAAACAAAACTTCCGGAACACTCTCAAATGCGAGAAATATGCAGAAACATATTCAAATTGGATTGAATTAGATGCACTAATACTTCCACGTAAGTACCTTATTAAAGAAATTACGGGGGAAGCGGAAACGGAAACAAAATTAAGGTGGGACCTTGCAATAATCCACTTTAGAACAGATATTGCCATAATAAAAAATAAGCAAATTAGGTATAAAAATATGTATGAGGCAATAGATTTAAAAATGAAGGAAGAAATCGCTAAAATAGCGACAGATAACTTAGCGGAAAAAATGCAAGAGATATGGTTAAAGGACATTTCCAAGGAAGAGGAAAAGTCCAAAGCTATTTGGTTACAGAAAGAAATGTTTCTAACAGAATACGCTACAAACTATGGAAAAAAAAACGCCTTCAAAAAAGAGACAAACCCTTCCTTCGCATATATGGAAAGGACAGAAACACAGTATTCAAACCAAAAATTTACCAGCCTTAAACCCACAAATATTTACAAAGGAACAACAAACCAAACGAAACAATAATAGGTCACGTTCCCCTAGATCGAGAACAAACTTCCGATCAATTAACAAAAGTACAAGTAGAACAAGACAAGTAAACAGACCTAGATTATTCTCAGAAGTCGTAAAAAATGGATATAATATAGATCAAGGTAGAAATAGGAGCGTTAATCCTAATTTTCAACCGCAAATACGAAATATCCAACAAATTTCGAAAATACGGCAACCGAATAAACAATATAGAAGCACCAATCCAAAAAAGATTCATTTTTTAGTGTCAGGACATGTAACTCCAGACAGGGAGAAAGTCCAAGAAGAAACACTATTAAAAACGATAAACATGTAAACCCAAAAATCATTAATTTATCCAAAAGAAATTTTACCGATACAGAACTTAAACTTTTGAAAAAAGGACTGAAATTCACGCCCACTCCAGTTGCAAATACTCAAGAACTTAAGGAAGATATTAACATATTTTGCAGAAAATTACGATTGGTTGAATTCTTTGCCGATAAGGATTGTGTGAATGATGGATCACTGGTCCGTAACAAGTCAAACTTTAATCCACCTAAAGGTAGAGATCTCCATTTAGAAAAATATATTGACAATCTATGTACTTTTCCGCTCCGACCAAATACAAATATTCGAAAAAACATGTCAAAAGTAGAAATGGCTGCGTTGAAGAAACTACAGTCAGATAATTCCATAGTTATAAACCAAGCAGACAAGGGAGGGGCAATTGTTATAATGGATGCCGATTACTACCAGGATTTAGCAGAAGAACAACTACAGGATGAAACATTTTATACGGAGATACCTGAAAATACCGACAAGAAGGTTATTAGGCAACTCCGAAATCTTTTATCAAAACATTGTCATGCCGTCACTGATAAAGAGATAGATTATCTTTACAATTTTGTAATAAAAACAAGCAACTTTTATGGATTGCCAAAAATTCATAAATCTGTTGAAATACAAACTGCAATAAAAAATCAAAATAGTGAATACATAACCATCCTTCGTCCTAAGGATCTAAAGCTCAGACCCATTATCGCAGGACCTTCCTGTCCAACACACCGGCTAAGCAATGTCATAGATATTATATTAAAACCATTAAGCCAATGTATACCTAGTTATGTCCGCGATGACATCGATTTCTTAACACATTTACCAAAACAAATAGACGAAAATGCAATTCTGGTAACATTTGATTTAACAAGTCTATATACAAACATACCGCACGATCTTGGTTTAAATGCAATTAAATATTGGATAGAAAACCACCCAGGTATAATACAAAATAGATTCACTTTAAAATTTATACTCGATGCGGTAAGCTTCATTCTAGAAAACAATTCATTTTTCTTCAACTCAAAATACTATTTACAAATACGCGGAACAGCAATGGGAACCAAGATGGCGCCTTCATATGCCACATTAGTGATGGGTTTTCTCGAGCAACAACTTACCGGAAATTGGAGGAAATAGAAGGACCAGAATTTACACACCATTTTTAAAACACGTGGAAACGATATTTAGATGATTGTTTTATTATTTGGACTAAATTAAGTAATGCGTTGACGAACTTCGAAAGACTTCTGAACAATCTTCATCCGGCGATAAAGTTTACAAAAGAAATAAACTCGAACAATATTCCATTCCTTGATATTTTAGTAATAAAAAATGGTACCGAGATTAACACTGATATATTTTATAAAGGTACAGATACACATCAGTATTTGGATTTCCGGTCTTGTCACACGGCACATACAAAACGCAACATACCTTATTGTTTAGCAAGGAAAATTTGTACAGTGCTGGACGATACCTCAAAAAGGGAAACACGACTTAATGAACTTGAAGGTTTTTTACTTAAGCAAAATTATCCTATTGCCTTGATAAAAAATGGTATTGAACGCGCAAAGGCGATCCCTATTGATATACTGAGGAAAACGGTGGAAAAAAAAGAAAATGAAAACATCATTCCATTTGTGTTTACGCATAATCCACTTAATCCGGCTATATTCCGTACTGCAAAATCTAACCTCCCTATCATACAAGAGAGTCAAAAATTGAAAGACCTAATATTGAAAAGAAACTGTCATCAGAAGCAAACGTCAGCCTAAAAATTTAAAACAGTTCTTGACCAAAGCAAGGTTTGTTTTTAATGAAAAAATAGAGAAATTTGAAGTGAAGAAATGCGATGATGCCAGGTGTGGAACATGTGCATATATACATACTGGTAGTGAATTATGTAACAACGGTGGGGTGAAAATTTATGCAAATACAAATATGACTTGTAAAAGTAAAAACCTTATATTGTATAGAGTGTCCTGGATGTAATGAGATCTACATTGGTCAAACCGGAAATACCCTCTCCGAAAGAATAAGAGTGCACCGGCAACAAATTAGACAACCAAATCTTCGCCAAATCCCTCTGAGTGAACATTTAGACATTTGCGGAAATAAGCAGTTTTCAGTTTTTCCTTTTTATAAATTGATGGATAGTGATAATACTAAACGGACAATCAAAGAACTGTTTTTCATGCATAAATTTAAACCAGTTTTAAATGGACATAGTTAACTAAAACATTTATTAATTAACGTATTTCAAAAATTTAATCAATTCATTAATTTTTACGTCAACACTGCAGTTAACTACCTCCGATTTTACCAGTGACGTTTATTATCTCCCCTTTGTATCGATGAAGTCATACAAATTTTACGTAGTAAAACTCGTTGTCATTCAAAAGAATTCATAGTCACCTGAAGATTGTCGTAAGACATGAAAGCGCTAGTGACAATACAAATTGTTTTTTAAGAACTGGTCATGTGAAATTTTTATTTATTGATATATTTTTCTGTACACAACAAAAACTAACTGTGGACTATAATATTATTTTGTGTACACGTCGATATGGCCAGTGGAACTAGATTGAAAACAAGTGAATCTTTATCACAGTCAGAGAAGATTCTTGGGGAGATATCAGGAAAACTCTCAACACTCATCGACAAAGTTGAGACAGCTACTACAATATTACGGGAATTAGAAAAACTTACATCAGATAATAGATGTACTAGAGACTCCATAAATTGCGAGATTCAGAAGTTAACTCAAGTTTTAGCTACAACTGAAAATTCAACGGATACTACTCCTCAACCACTTTGGACTACAGATTTCAATGAAATTAAGTTGGAAAAAGAAGCATTCTGTAAGAGAAAACAAATGTGGAAAGAATGGAGGAAAAATCTCAATATTCGAAAACAAAACTTCCGGAACACTCTCAAATGCGAGAAATATGCAGAAACATATTCAAATTGGATTGAATTAGATGCACTAATACTTCCACGTAAGTACCTTATTAAAGAAATTACGGGGGAAGCGGAAACGGAAACAAAATTAAGGTGGGACCTTGCAATAATCCACTTTAGAACAGATATTGCCATAATAAAAAATAAGCAAATTAGGTATAAAAATATGTATGAGGCAATAGATTTAAAAATGAAGGAAGAAATCGCTAAAATAGCGACAGATAACTTAGCGGAAAAAATGCAAGAGATATGGTTAAAGGACATTTCCAAGGAAGAGGAAAAGTCCAAAGCTATTTGGTTACAGAAAGAAATGTTTCTAACAGAATACGCTACAAACTATGGAAAAAAAAACGCCTTCAAAAAAGAGACAAACCCTTCCTTCGCATATATGGAAAGGACAGAAACACAGTATTCAAACCAAAAATTTACCAGCCTTAAACCCACAAATATTTACAAAGGAACAACAAACCAAACGAAACAATAATAGGTCACGTTCCCCTAGATCGAGAACAAACTTCCGATCAATTAACAAAGTACAAGTAGAACAAGACAAGTAAACAGACCTAGATTATTCTCAGAAGTCGTAAAAAATGGATATAATATAGATCAAGGTAGAAATAGGAGCGTTAATCCTAATTTTCAACCGCAAATACGAAATATCCAACAAATTTCGAAAATACGGCAACCGAATAAACAATATAGAAGCACCAATCCAAAAAGATTCATTTTTTAGTGTCAGGACATGTAACTCCAGACAGGGAGAAAGTCCAAGAAGAAACACTATTAAAAACGATAAACATGTAAACCCAAAAATCATTAATTTATCCAAAAGAAATTTTACCGATACAGAACTTAAACTTTTGAAAAAGGACTGAAATTCACGCCCACTCCAGTTGCAAATACTCAAGAACTTAAGGAAGATATTAACATATTTTGCAGAAAATTACGATTGGTTGAATTCTTTGCCGATAAGGATTGTGTGAATGATGGATCACTGGTCCGTAACAAGTCAAACTTTAATCCACCTAAAGGTAGAGATCTCCATTTAGAAAAATATATTGACAATCTATGTACTTTTCCGCTCCGACCAAATACAAATATTCGAAAAAACATGTCAAAAGTAGAAATGGCTGCGTTGAAGAAACTACAGTCAGATAATTCCATAGTTATAAACCAAGCAGACAAGGGAGGGGCAATTGTTAAATGGATGCCGATTACTACCAGGATTTAGCAGAAGAACAACTACAGGATGAAACATTTTATACGGAGATACCTGAAAAATACCGACAAGAAGGTATTAGGCAACTCCGAAATCTTTTATCAAAACATTGTCATGCCGTCACTGATAAAGAGATAGATTATCTTTACAATTTTGTAATAAAAACAAGCAACTTTTATGGATTGCCAAAAATTCATAAATCTGTTGAAATACAAACTGCAATAAAAAATCAAAATAGTGAATACAGTAACCATCCTTCGTCCTAAGGATCTAAAGCTCAGACCTATTATCGCAGGACCTTCCTGTCCAACACACCGGCTAAGCAATGTCATAGATATTATATTAAAACCATTATGCCAAATATATACCTAGTTATGTCCGCGATGACATCGATTTCTTAACACATTTACCAAAACAATAGACGAAAATGCTATTCTGGTAACATTTGATTTAAAGTCTATATACAAACATACCGCACGATCTTGGTTTAAATGCAATTAAATATTGGATAGAAAACCACCCAGGTATAATACAAAATAGATTCACTTTAGAATTTATACTCGATGCGGTAAGCTTCATTCTAGAAAACAATTCTTTTTTCTTCAACTCAAAATACTATTTACAAATACGCGGAACAGCAATGGGAACCAAGATGGCGCCTACATATGCCACATTAGTGATGGGTTTTCTCGAGCAACAACTTTACCGGAAATTGGAGGAAATAGAAGGACCAGAATTTACACACCATTTTGAAAACACGTGGAAACGATATTTAGATGATTGTTTTATTATTTGGACTAAATCAAGTAATGCGTTGACGAACTTCGAAAGACTTCTGAACAATCTTCATCCGGCGATAAAGTTTACAAAGGAAATAAACTCGAACAATTCCATT
>CM056609.1:27989113-28033327 GCA_029721355.1 Tegillarca granosa | reverse complement strand
AAGTTAATTTTCATAACACATTGATATATTATGTTTGATGAAAATTGTGCAATAAGAATATCTTAATTAGTCGCATTTCACGTGCCTTAGTAATGGTCTCACGAATACCAGACTTGATACACTCACGTTTCTATATCTGCCTGCGCAATTTAAAGATTGGACTTAATAATAAATCCACCCCTCAAAGCACATAAATGTAAGCGTGCTAATTTAAATATATGTACAGTATTTTGTCAGTTTTTGTGTATATTTTATGATTGGTCTAATTTTACACAGAATTCAACATACTAAGACTAACCTGTTGGTCCATCACTTTGTGTATGAAGCACCATAATGTAAAAGGAAAGAGAAGTAATGCAGTGTTAAATCTCAGATAATTATAAGTGATCTTCAGTACCAATCATTGAATCCCACTTATACATAACATGAAAAAATCAGCTTCTTTTCAAAAGATCAAAGGTTTTCTTTATATAATCTAGTTAACTTGACAATATCACATTTCTGATATCAAAATGGTAGTTCTCGGATGGTAGAGAAAGCTGGGGTGTTTCTAGAGAACTTAAGCAAGCAAACTGACAAACTTGTTCGCATTGAAATAGGATATACAATCTTAGCTCGATAGGATACTCTTTAATGGAGCACCATGGTCCTCTCTCTTCCCATCCCCCCCGAAAAAAAAAACATTAGTGGAGTAGAAAATTTTGTTAAGCCTTGAAGTATTGAGGTGGTTAATTCTAGGATGGTGGAGGAACCTGGAGTGCCAAGAGAAAGCTTACAACCTTTCTCGAAGAAAACTGATAAAATTTTCTTAAATATTTGCCAAGTGAAGTTTAAATCTAGGTGGCAATGGTTGTTGGTTGTTTAATTTTTCAGCGAGGAGAACAAGGATATTAAACTCTTAGAATTCATCTAAAAACAAGTTTGTGTATGTATAAAATGTGCAGTGTGTATTATGGTCTTGTTTTTACTAGCACTCAGGCTGAGGTTTTGTTAAGGTGCCATCTCAAGTCGGTATGCCCTAGACAACATAGAACTTCCAGTCAGAGTATCCTGGCACTTTGTGCTTTGTCTCTCTTAAAAATGAGTACCAGGTGAGAAAGCAGTATCTCAAATTTTAAAGTGTTATTTATGACCCACCTAGGTTCTAGCCCCTTACCTCTTGCTGTAATGGTGGATGCTCCACCACTAAGCCACTGCGAGTGTCCTAGGAAATGAGTAAAAAGAAAAAAATTACAGTGACTGTTCTTTTGCCAAACACTTTTAATTTAGAAATGAAAGTCACAGGTTCTTTCAAAGGAAACCAATGCCTTATGCCATGGCAGTCATGGCACACTAAAAAACCCCCGCTGCACATTGCCCTGAGTCACTACAAAGGTAAAATTTCACTACTTCACTACTTGCTACTTCACCTATAGCTAGTGGCATTTCGATATAATTGAAATATTCATGATTTGGAAGTAAAACCTCATTAAATCAATGAATTAGGGTGGTTGGGAAAATGGAGTGCCTAAAAAACGACACCCTCAGGAAAGGAAACGGGTCAAGGTAGTTCGCTCTAAAACTTGTTACCCCCCCCCCCCCTTTCTCTCTTTCTCTCTCTCCCCCTCTCTCTCTCTCTCTCCGGTTCAAGTCTGCCCTGGGTCGTTCTACCCTAAATCAATTTTTTGTTTAACTGCACTTAATATGGACGTACGTAGGCGGTGAAGATTTTATCATGTAAAAACAAACATCGGAAGTGTCCCTTTGATTATTTAATTAGTCTCGTAATCTGTTACCATTATCAGATATACAGGTTTTAAATTCGCTTACAATACTAACTGTGATTACGACAATTGTGTTTTTACATTATTTTTTTTATTACTTATACAAATGCAAAGATAAAAAGGATTGTTCAAAACTATAAGAATGTCTAAGGGGGGGGGGGGGGGGCGAAACGGGTAAATTGACGAGGCGAACGTGTTTAGGGGCGAAACGACCAGAAACCATAAAAATGTGTTGCAAGAAACGTGATGCATGATGATTTTTTTTCCCCATACACTTGACTATTCGCGGAGCTTTTAAACTCACAATGTCCATTTTAACCACCGTCAATTAAATCGCACATGAAAATATACGATTTAATCAATCTGTCACGATGTACCCGCCAATGATACCGACTTTAGGTTGAAAGGAATCGTTATGTTAAACATCCCGAGGCATAACCTTGGAGAATAATGAAGAAAAGATTATTATTTAAATTGTGAAAAAACATTCGTTATTATTATTGTGAAATTTTATGTAAGAATATAGCATCTTTAGAAGATTGAGTTGAGATTCAGGCAATAAAAATTTCCTTACTGCACGTGTCTAGTAAATGTATTTGTATATATTTGTTCATTAGAGCGATTTATCGTGTTTTTTAACTATCATTGTTTTCTGATTCTAATGTAATTCAGAGTAACGAAACCCGTAAACGCGTTTAAAGATTTTCAGTCCGTTTTAGCGATTAAAATTTGGTGTTCACTATTTACCAAATAAAATACATAGCAACCTGTGGTAATCCCGCACCAAATAACATACATTGAGTTAGAAATATCTGTATGTCTATTACGTCGATATAGTGCGGAATTCTTGGAGGAAAGGTTGGATATAAAAAACGCATATACATGTAATTTGTTATGATTTAGTGACCAATGTATAAATTGAATATATAGGGCAGCGAATTACAACGGAAACGTTCCGAATCAATTCCATTATCCTTAACGATTTCTCTCCTATTCTTTATAAATCATTATGAATGGACATGTTAATTTTCATTTTGAATTTTGGCTGGACTTTGTTATTACTTATCAGAATATCTTAGTACAAAGATGACATACATAAAATATATATAAATAATATGGACTGACACAAAGCGGACAGATAGGGAATTTATGGCAATCAGTAAGTTGTGGTTACTCTATTTCCCATGTAAATTGTTTCCACTAAGCATTTCAATCAACCCAACATGCACGCACGCAAACACAGAATATTAATTATCTTTATAAAGTCCCTTCTAGAAATCGTGTATGTTTAAACGAAAAAAAATACATTTATATATTTACCTTATTATTATCATCTTTAAAAAAAATATAAAAATGAACATAAATAAATAAATATATAGATGAATAAATAAATAAATAAATAAATAAATAAATAACTCAAAAATAATATTGTGTGTAGTTTGTTGTTTGCTCAGGATGTACTTTCGTTTCATAAATGGCAACAACGATAACCAATTTGATGTGCATCACGATTCAAACCGAACTTTCTTAGTTATTTAGTTCACATAAGGTATAGCTCGGATCCATAAATACATTATGTTACCTATGATCAATTGATTATCTGTGATAAATTTTATTTAAAGTTTTTTTTTCACTGATACAGTTTTTCTATCTAACTTTTAGGTTACTTGTCGAACACATTGTTATTGATGATATTGATCTTGTCGTTTTGTTATCAACTAGACATATTTATTTCCAATTGATTGAATTCCTAGACATCACATGATATAATGATGTAAAAAATTCGATATCTATAGTTACAAAGCTGAACATAAACTAACTGAAAGACTGCACCGGAAATGCTATATAGCTGATGCCCATTATCTTTTAATGTTTCTGTTTTCCGGTTATGATCCATCTTGTATACTTCATTGTTTGTTTCCGTTTCCGTTTACAACATTTCTTCAGTAACATAAATTAAAGTGCAGACATTGATATTGTTCTTTCCTATAACAATTATTGAAAGATATAATCCAATCATTGCATTTTGATTCGAAAATTATAAGGATATTATCACCCAGAAAGCTGATATTTAGCAAGACCGAGTTGTATAAATCCTTATATCTCCCAAATCAAAAGTCAATATTATCATATAACTGATTTTTATCGTTGCGAAAACAAGCTCTTAGCGAAAGGAACGCTTTAAACTTAGATTAAAACGATACGATTAGCACAATTATTCTACTTGTTGTAGTATCGTGTAGTTGCTAAGTTCTCTTCTCAGAGTTAAAAAATGTTATCATATAGGAGATTCACAACGTTGACATTTTTTCCAGTTTACGCTATATTTATACTGTTTTCCTGAATATGGTATAGCTGTTGCTATGTCAATATAAACTTTCAGATGCAAAGTCGATTTTGATAATTTTAAAAACAATTTGTCAAGATGACGTCCAGTTTATCTTTACACGGTGAGCAGTACCCATAATCGTTTTACGCATTGAATATACATGTTCATTTATTTTGCTTTCTTAAATGTAACCAGCCAATCAGATGGAACAAAATTGTTGCAATGTTCTAACTAAAGAAGACCATGCTTGATTGGCACAATCGCTTTTATCTTGATCCTGTAGTTTCAGATTTAGAGTTTTACTTCTTTTCAAACTTTTTTGTATGTGTTTTGTTATATGTATGTGACCAGACCAAAAGCATATTTTCCCTTGCTAAATTTGCACAGATAAGGATGTCTTGTTGCTTGCTAAAGAATGCATATATGTACTTAAAAAACATTTTCTTGTTTCAACTAAAAACATATCAAAATATAGCTTATACCAGGTGTTAAGATAATGCGTCTGGTAAAGTTGTATGGTTGTCTGTGGTGTATAGACCTTGTGTGTATAGACCTTGTGTGTATAGACCTTGTGTGTATAGACCTTGCGTGTATAGACCTTGTGTGTATAGACCTTGTGTGTATAGACCTTGTGTGTATAGACCTTGCGTGTATAGACCTTGTGTGTATAGACCTTGTGTGTATAGACCTTGTGTGTATAGACCTTGCGTGTATAGACCTTGCGTGTATAGACCTTGCGTGTATAGACCTTGTGTGTATAGACCTTGTGTGTATAGACCTTGTGTGTATAGACCTTGCGTGTATAGACCTTGTGTGTATAGACCTTGCGAGCCACTACTTACTAATTAAAGGCTTAAATACTGTTTTTAATGAATTCGATGATAGCAATTGGTTAGCTTTGATAACTTTCCGCGAGACATTTTAAATTTTAAATTAATTATTTTTTATATGTTTTATTCTTATTTATTTATTTATTCATTTATTTATTTATTTGAAAAGAAGGTTTAACAAGCAGACTCAAAACGCTTTGATTACTACAATGTTTTGTTAATTTTCTTTGAAGAATAACGCAATGCGGCACTAAAATGTATCATTTATTTTTTATTTTTATTTTTATAAGTACTTATAAACTTAAAAAAAAGAATTTAATAAAATAAAAAAGAATTAAAAAAATAAAAAAATTATCGATGGTTTTGGAAAGTATAGCACGTGGTTTCCCATGTTGGTAAACCAAAATAAAAAAAAAAGATTATTTATTAATACACCGTCAAATCATATCAAACATGATATATTGTATATTTGTTAATATTTAGGTATTTGTTATATAACGTTACTCTAAGAAATGATTAGTCACCCTAGCATTTTTTAAATGGTTTTTACAAAAAGGGAGTGTCTGTGACAGTTAAAATGTTAAATACTTAAAATATATTGCAAATTTTAATGAGACAATTTTAAAAAGTTAACTTTATATTCGAAAATAGAGAGTTATCTTTCTAATATGGCGATGTATGTGATCATAAATTGGAATATCACGACTTTTTTTTAAGTGATCACTTAATGTTTATACTGAAGTATCCTCCGTGTTAACAGAAACCTTTCTAAAATACCACAGGCGATCTATAAAGTAATTTATTTGTCAACAAATCAAATGAAAAACATTGGCCATGTATCAAAATTTCATCAATTTATCTCAGACATCATTTAATGTACATTTAATAAGATTTAAGTCCCTGCTGGATGTGATTTGCTTGTAGACGAAAATTAAATTGACATCGCAAGTCGTCACTAAGATATGACAAATACCTTCTGTAATTTTCTTAAACTTGACAGAAAATTGTTAAAAAGGCGATGGAATCTAGATAAATGAAGATAAAAACATTTTAAACATTTCTTGAACCGAACAAGTAGCTATGATTCATTAATACTGTGGACAGTCTGATAACACATATTATGACCTAGATGAAGAAAGGTTATTATAAGCCAGTAAGACTACAATAATGTTCTGTTTCTGATAACAGTAGTTTCCAAGGAGTCTTCCTATGGTAAAACTAACCACGGATCTTGTCTTTGTAACTGTATTTAAATCACGTAAATAATTAAGCAATAATAGAATTTGCAAAAAATATATATATAAAAAGAAGAAAAAAGAAAAACCTAAATCATAAGTTATTTCACTTCAACTGATAATAATTTGGGAATGTGGTTTGGGCATGGTCGGTATGTTTGTGTTTGATGTTACTGGTAGTCTTGACATTTGAACCTAAATGTCAACTTCAAAATCTAAAAAAAATAAAGTGAAATCGATATCCTTTTCATAAACGGAAGTTTTTCCAGTCAATTTTTTCTACTTATAAAATGTTTGAACGAATTAAGTGATACTGTACTGAAACCGATATTTTAACAGCATTCATGACTTTGACCATTCTCTTTGTGGGCCTATCATAACATGAAGCAGTTTTAATCGTATTTCATTTACCCAATTAATTTATAGATTAAGTTAGTTTTATGCCACCAATGTTAGCGACATGAAAATTTCTTTTTCTCAAAGCTTTTTTCTAGCATGCAATATATATATATATGTTTTTATTACATTTTTAGTTTACCTGCAGGACTAGGAGAGTCTAATTGCTTTAATATATAATGTACGTAGTTGTATTTCAGTTTTGATGGTGAACAATTAGATTGACATCCATACAGAAAAACGTTAGCTATCCAATATTCATTATTAAGTGTGGTTTTCATCCAACATTTTTTTTCCAAAAGTCTTAAATAGGGGATTGGTGGTTTATGTTTTTTTCGGATAGTGATTAGGACGTGGACGGGTATGTTTGTGTTTTTATTATTATTATTATTATTGTTGTTGTTGTTGTTGTTTGAAAGAATAAGACAAATTTTTAGTTTTAAATTTGTTCGTTTGGTAAAAAAAATGACACAAAATTTATAAATCTGATCGCTGGAAGCCGTCCAATAACAAACATTATTTTTCCACAAAGACTGATATCAATGTTGGTCAACCATTTCTTCTTATAACGTTTCCGTTTCCTCTGCACTTTACATTACACATAAATGTTTCAAGACAAATAAATAAAAATGTATGATGATGTCTGCCCATATCTGCCATGCTAGACTTGTTAACTAGCTTGGTATTGAATCATTTTTGTGTACTGAAGATTTAAAAGTGATCGGCCAAAAGCCAAAAGAAAATTCTTGTTAGTGAGATAGTGAGCTATTTTGGTTCAGACGTCCTTTTAGACACTTTATTTTAAATAATTAGTAAAATGTGTGTTATCATCGTTTTTATTACACTTGTTTTCATTCGTTCTTTTGCATTGATACTTTTTTTTATTGTTATACAAAATTTCATTTTCCTTATTTATAAGCATTAGTTTATTCAGATGCGAATTGATATTAGAGAATTTTTTTTTCAAACGCAAGTAGCAATTATTTAAATACACTGTTGCGTTTAAATTGCATCACCCATTGGCATTTACATAATAAACGTGAACAATGTCAATAGAATCTCTAAAATAACGATAAATTATTTTGTGTGATGAAGGCAAACGTAGTTACAAAGTTTGGTTTAATAATATATTAGTGCATTGCACGCAAGATTGATCTTCTAAATATTAAGGAGTTGCACTTCATAAAAATTATAAATAATAAATCAAGAAATGTTATTTTTCTGTGTATGTCTTTGAATAGGAAACGTATAACATACAAAGAATCTATGTGTTACACATCTTATACATTGCACTTAAATACAAAATGAATTAAAAAACCAAATTAACTCCGTAGAAAAGCATTTGTATTTTTCGAAAAGAATGTTACAATTCCGTTTCATCAAGTTTAAAAAAATTAAGTCGTGCGTTAAAATCTTCTCTAATTATCGCAGGCACTGTGCTATGTATCTTCCATCTGATTTTATGTTTCTTCGTAATATAATGATTTACCTTGTAGACATTCTGCAATTCCTACGACTACATTAAGTTTATTCTTAAAGATAGGAACGAGGCATAAAGTGCAGTCACAAATGAGAGTTTAAGTAGAGTTATTTGTCTAACAACGGTATGTAATTCCTAGTTAGTTTAGATATTAAATCGGTATATTTACTAAAAATAGAATAATGTATTATAAATTGTGTGGATAGAAGGCTTATGTCCCGATTTCTTATAACATACACACACACACACACACACACACACACACACACAAACACACACACACACACACGTTGATTTGAATATTTACCTTGCAAATTATCGATAAAACAAAGAATAAGCGATTATTAAAACTAAGCAATTATTAATTTCTGTTAATATTCTATACATAGGCTCTATTAAAGTAAAAGTAATATAAGTATAAGTGAACAACCGGTACATCATATATATTAGAACTTCTTTAACTTTTATTTTGTTAAGGTCATTTTCCCTTATTGAAATCTTCTCGAACACAAACAAATTAAAATTTCGAACCATTGTTGAGAATTAAAAAAAAGCACTGCTGGTATAACAACTGCAATACAATTTTTTTATTTTTTTATTTTTTTTTTTTATTTTTTTTTTTTTTGGATACAACTGTTTTACTTCATTAATATACCAATGTGATCTAGGTTTACAAAAGGTCAAGATCAGGTTTAATGTAAATAGGGGCATTATAATCATTATAAACTGTACAATATTACAATAACATGTTATTAAAAGATAATTTTAGAAAACAAAATATTGATGCGCCTTACTTTCAACTTATCAAATATGCTACCATCTTTGGAGATATCCATCTGGTCTTTGTTGGATTTAGACAAAATTTGATTGTAATAAACAGATTGGTGATTTTAAAGTTCGACGAAAGATAATCTCCCCAGTTTAACTATACATTTTGTTTGATTTCTCAAAAGAAAAAGAAAGTTTATGACATTTCAAATTGTTTTTTAGTTAGAGATAAAGTATTTTTGCAATAACAAACTTCTATTTTTTTAAAAAAAGGATGAATATGAGCATAACGACCGACTGAAATCTTTATAAATGTCATATGTTAGTTTATTCTTTTACTGATGATGGGTTTTCGAATCGATAGGCTGTTCTGAATTAATTCATGTTACATCGATGCATTCAAACTGGTATAACAATCTGGAAGGTGGAATTAAAGTAATTATTTTATAACGTTTTACTTCTTAAAGTTAATTAAGGAATCAAATGCAATTTTGTCCCATCTTTGTTTACGAAGATTAAATACATCAGCTTGAGACACAGTCAATTGCAATTCTCAGCAAATGATGTATTTCAGAAATTTTGTTATCATCTTGGAGCCAGTTACACTGCAGAATGATTGAGCTAAATTTGATGGTGTGAATAAGATGCTGTCGTTTTTATACTATTAGTATTTAAATCGCTAATACCGAATTCTACTCAGCAAGAATTATGTAATAAAGGAATCCATTCTGTTTATTAACACAATCCATTCACACGCAAATTTGATGATGGTTCCTGAAAAACAACTTCGATTAATACGATTTCCGAAACGTTACAGAATGTTTGGTTGATTAATGACAAAATTAAATCGCATCTATTGTAGGGTTCATAATCACCTTTTATTAAAGTCCGCAGGTTAAATACTAGTTTGTTATAATTGCATTTTAAAGAAAGATGTCTGTAATTAAACAGGAAAAAAGTTTAATTTTAACTTGAAGGTACTTTTCCAATTAACCTTTTAAATGCGTAAAGGTTCTTTATCACTGATGTGGTAAGCTACATCTGACAATATAAATAGTTTAAATTAAACGACTGAATAAAAAGTAAGTGTATATGAACGTTTTTATATAGTAGATATATAACACAAATACCTGTTACATTTTGATGTGCCATATGTGCACGTCTGAAAATTATTCCTCATCAGCGACACTAGTAGCTTTTAAAAAAGCAAAGAAGTGAATAACCATGACATTGTTTTGAAATGTCAATTAAGATAATGTTACGGGCAGTTGTTTCTAACGTTTTGTTTAGCATGTATAGTTGACACCTAATTTTCTAATAAAAGAATACCAAGTAAAAGATTGTCTTTTTAATTTTGTATGACTTCTATTTTATGTTTACTTAGGGAATAACTTCAATATTATCTTATTGATGTATAAAAATTGATTTGCAAACTAAATGATGGTTGTAGTGCCTTTTTAAAGGTGTGCAAAATGTTTTTCTTGTAAACAAAATAATATAACAGTTTACAATTTAATTACATTTTTCTTAATTAATAAAGAATGTAAAAAACCGAAACATTCAAATTAAAGTTGAAAGAGATAATTGCTAACATGGCGAATGGTCTGATTTTAAGATTTGTTATATTTATTCACAATCAGCCTGGCATCAATTAGACGATTATTTGCTTTGATGTCCATTTACGTTTGATATGAACAAATCATGCAAACGTAAATGGAATGTGCAATAATGAACAGAAGAATTAGAAAAAAACCCAGATTTAACTGGGTGTGGAATTTACCTATTGTTAAGCCTGTGAACATATATCAGTTTGAGAGCTTCGGGAGTGTTTGACGGGATCGGTTGGATGGTTAAGTGGGACTGTTAGAAGAAGCCGCGATTTATTTGTTGATGAAGCAGTCTGGGCATTAACAATAGACGACTCGCTTTGCTAAGTCAAACAAAACCGATTGTAACTTCTTATAGGGCTGTTGTTTCGACGACTTATTGATCATCTACACGAAAAGAAGAATAAAATTTTATTTGGGATCTAATACCTAAACAAAGAACATTTAGCCTAAAAATCATCATATATTATTTTTGAATAATTCTTATTGGTTTAAAGTTATTTTGTTCTACAGATATATCAGGCAACTGATGAACATATCTTACAAACGACTTCATAAGTGATTTCCTGACTTTATCGCAGTTAGGTTGACGGTTTTGTCAAAGAACTTAGAATGCAGGATCCATGTTATGAAAGATTAATCTCTGAATTTCGTGTGATGATTATAAATCAATTTCTATTTTCGACGTAGACAAAACATGTCAGATTGTCAAAGAGAATGACAATTGTTTTCAGTAATTGGGAAATTGCGGATTTGACATTTCGCGGTATACCAATTAAGCATAATGGTACTTTTATGAAGGAATTCCATTTCCTGGTGGTGATTACTATTGATCACGTTTGATCCATTAGTTTCTTGTTAATTACAGAAGGACTTTAAAATTTTACCACCATTATTATAAAAAAAACAAAACAATTCTGGAAAAAATCATTTTTTTTTTTATTTTACGTGCATCTGAATGTGATTTTTAGAATAATACTTTTTACTTTTCTAGCTAATCACATATGTAGCATTTATTGACATCTTTGCGGCTACTTGATTAGAAATGAGTATTGGTTTCTGATGACGTTGATTAGATAATCAAGAAAAGAAGTTTGAACTTTTCAAAAATGGCCAATTTAGTTACACACGTAAACTCCTATAAAGAAAATGAAGCCGGGTGTGTATTTGATAGCAACTTATCCTTCTTGCAGTTAGATTTATAGACGAATCACCTGAAATTGCGATTGTTAAACTTGTTTATGTTTAGAAAATTTTACTATCAGTAATAGTATCATAATTGTTTGTCATATCGATATTTGGTGAACAAAATTATTGAAAAATATCAAAAATCAATGTAAAACCTAATTGGGAAAAAATAATCAGACTTACTCAAAAAAGTTTCTTTAATTATGTGCATATAACAATCTTTTATGATTTCAAAAAGAAAACAAATTTACTGTATCAAAAATATCCCTTATGAACTTTCCTAGTGTACCATATTAGATATGTTGTCATGATTTTAATATTTATGATGATCCATCTTAAAAAATCCGAACAACATTGAGCACCCAATTATTAATTCAAGACTCTTTCCTATATTTTTTGACTGAAAAAAATCAAACTATATCAATTGCATTTTTGGATATCAATGTTTTTCATAGTTCTTTTGAATTAAACACCATGTAGTAAGGAAATGTGATTTGTAGATAAATTCATTGGACCTTTATTAACTTTAAAATACCCTAATGTATCTTGGGGAGGCCCAATTGGAAGATTGAAGTCAGTAAATTTTAGCTATTTTCCAAAATCTATTATATGTACAGACGAATTCAGAGAAGATCTTTTAATTAAAAAATAGAATTTGTTTAGGTCAGTGTTTTTAATTCAACCTTACTATTTTTTCAGGGATGAAAGTTTTGAATAAAAGAAATATTTACAAAAAAAAAAAAAAAAAAAAAAAAAACGTGTGATAAACAATAATGGACCAATAGTAGATAAGTGTATTTAGTTAAAATTGTTAAACAAATTGTTATGAAATGGTATAAGTAAAGGAAAGGTAATCCACAGCACCAAGAATATAATTAAGGAACTTTATATAACTATAAAGATAGGCGAAGTATGCACTTCATTTAAATTTGCACTATATGCTATCGATTGTATAATTGTCGACTGATATTTTTGTTTGTTCATACGAGAAATGTTTTTAATTCGTTTATAACGATAAAACTTTTCTAATCTGTTTCATCATATCGATCATTTTGTTGAATACAGTTTGTTCGTGGTTCTTCTTTCTTTTTTATAAATACTTTTAAATGATTTATATATAAATTTAAAATCGAAAAAATATAAAAGCTTAAGTGTCCATTTTTTTAAAAAAATAATAAACAGAAGGGAGCAATAAAAATGTAACATCAGTATCAGCCACATTTGTATTTATAAATTAATGTATATAAAAAGGTTTAAACTTTAGTTAGATTTTTTCAATAATTTCTAAAAAAAAAAAAGTTTAATGTATTTGTTAATCAATTCAAATAAATTTCGACTCCCTTTAATGATTTTTTTTAAACGCGTTGATTGCTTTATTGCTATTTTAAGTTGTAAATGAAATTTGCTGATTAGATTGTGTAATTTACTAAAATCACGCTACCAATAAGAGTTGCATGTTTGTTGTTTCTTATTAGCATATCAATTAACAATAATAGGATAATTTCCTTTAGCAAATTTTTAATGATAATGTACAAGCTTACTTGTCTTTTAGTAATTTGCCTTGAATGGAAGGAAAGTTGTTGAATGTTATGTTTAAATAACCAAACTTAAATAGATTTTATTTGCTCTAAAAGAATCCCGATACTTTTTATTACTAAACTGTTATTTAATCAACTACAAATTATTTAATGTGATTTGAATAAATAAATAAGTTTGTTTTAGATATTCAACTGTTTACATCAAATCATTTTTTCTTAAATTCTTAAACAAAAAACTAAAATCAATTAACAAAATTGTTTAAGAAATTTGAATATGCTCTCATGTTTATTTTAAATGTTGTTTATAGAAATTTCGAATCCAAGAAGACTATTATGTCGATGACTTCCATAGAGAGGCTTGAAATGGAAATAATTGTTTTTTGCTTTTGTAAAACCATCTAGTTGTTTTCCTCCGTAAAACCATCTAGTCTATTAAAAACTGCTCTTTTTTTTCTCTTCTTAGTTGGTATCATAAGTATAAAGATAATCAAGTTTTATACCTTTCCTTAAACATGTTATAAACAATTTATAGCATAGCCCTTTATCTTAAAAAATACACACAGAACGATAGCTGAAGGAAATCGACGTCATCTGCTACGATGGCTAAAGGGACACTGTTTTTATGGAAACCTACGTTTATATCTCGATCCATTTTTTTTTTTTTTTGCTTCATTAAATTGATGAACGTATTGCTCAACAAAATTAAAAAGGTATTTTTGTTAAATATATCATATATATGCTTAGTATGTAGTTTTATATTCAAATGCTTCAAAAAAATACAAAACTAAATTATATAGTCTTTTATATGCATTTGTTACCTGTTTTACAGCTACGAATATAACTTCTACAATTTCACTGTTTATGAAATTGTTTGTTCTGTATTTTGTAAATGATACCGTTTTTCAATTAATTTATTTACGATAGATACAAGAATTTCTCAATCTAATTAATATCCCGAGAAAAATGAAAAATACAAATTTGAAAAAGGGACATATTTACTAAAAAACTACAGGTACAAACTGAGACATTGTTCTCATATATATATGTGTGTGTGTGTGTGTGTGTGTGTGTGTGTGTGTGTGTGTTTTCGTTAAGTATAACATGTTTATGTCACACGTAATACACACGGCAGAAAAGTTTATTGCCTAACAGTATTGTTGATGATTTGTTTTAAATGCACATTTGTTCGTTACGCGGTAAATACATTTGGGTCTTTTGACTACCAATATACCATACCTGTCAATATCTAAAATTGAAATTGATGTTTCAATTCAAATTAAAAAAATATAAAGGTCGATACCAAAAATATCTCTGTCTTGAAAATTAGTTTTGTTTCTTTTGGACGCAAATTTCTACAGATCCAGACAACATATATTTATTTACTATGAGTAACTCCTTGAATTCAGTTCAAAAACATTAATATTTAAAACGCTGTTTGATTCTGTAACGGAACACTACCTTCAAAATTACAAATGGATGTGTACTAAATCTTTCATCATTTTAATATATATTGTATTTTTATTATTAATTTTTTATATAGACTTAACGTTTTATGAAAGAAAGTTCATTATCCCTTTCCTAATTGAACAAACATGTTAGTCATTTAGTATATTTCAAACCCTTCAATGTTGAAATAACAACAAACAATCGATCTAAGAGTCTAGCCTTGTAATAATTTCAGTCTTGTATTTTAATAAGAAAATTATATTTTCTGTCTGAAAAGACCTACTCAACGATGACTCTAATACCTTTACCCATACTTATACAAAGTGTGTTTGTCTTTTGTCTTGTATGGAATTCTGTGATGTTTGTGCACATTAAGTGCCACAAAATGAATACGACTTTCTTTTAGCTATTTATATGCAATTGTTTGGCTTTATTTCTACATGGAATAATATGTTCCATCTACTCAATATTCTGTGATGTTTGTGCACATTAAGTGCCACAAAATGAATACGGCTTTCTTTTAGCTATTTATATGCAATTGTTTGGCTTTATTTCTACATGGAATAATATGTTCCATCTACTCAATATCGACTCGCATAATGTGTGATAATATAATACATGGCCATGAAAGCATTTTATGAACAAAAAAGATACTTGGCATTAACCAATAGAATACTTAACAAACATGACAAAATAGAGAAATAATCAGACACAAATTTTTGGAACTTACATTATACACATATAGACGTTGAAATTTAATCATAAAATACATTAACAAATGCTATATGACAATATCATATATCATGTTTAAATGCATTTTATGATTAAATTCAAAAATGGTATATAACAACGTTGGTCGAGTAACCTGCTTTTGTAAAACAAAATAATATCCACCAGTAGTTTATATTTCAGTTTGACAGCTATGATCCATCTCACTAAATTTACAAAAAAAAAAAAAAAAAAAAAAAAAAAAAAAAAATATGTACTATAGATATAAATATATAAATTGGCTTCATTTCTGCCATCAATTATTAACAAAATCGGAAATGTGTATTCAAAACCACATGACCTTTATATATTTCATTCAGAATTTAATAAAAAAAAATCATTTTGTTTTTCATAATATTGTCCACTAGAGACTTTTATCTACCTCTATCATACTTCAAACACTGATGTAGACTTTATTGACATGAATTACCTTAAAGCGATTTAATACCATAAAGACGGTAACGTTGCCAGTTAAAACAAACGGTCTATATGTCTTCCAACACTCAAAGTCTTATTGGATAAATCGGTTAACTGACTGACGTATATATTTAAATCCGGTATCTATGTGATGTATCTAATATATGCTATGTCTTGTTTAACATGATTAATAATCTCAGACAATACACCATTGGACAAATAACAAAATAAAAAGCAGTGTTTTGAGAACGGGGAAATACTGATATAAATGGAAAAGACATACACGCGATACATTTTTATTTCTATTTTTGAAATTAAAGCAACATTATGTCATCTAAAGATCACACTAAATTGTAGTTATTAAAAACAGACAACGGTTGGAATTTAATGAACATTGCTATTACAGTTTTGCATTAGCAAAACAGAAAACATATAATTTAGATAGGTCAATTAGTTACATTCTTTTAGTTTTGGTACGAAGTCATTTATAAATTATAATCAATTTTAATATAAAAATTGAAAATAAATTAGAAAGGTAGATAAAATCGGTATATTTAGTGGTTTTCCTTTTTATAAAATAACTTAACCGTTTCTTTTACTGAACTTTATATCAGCAATCAGGATGAACCTGATTTCATATTCCCAAAAGCTTAAAAATCTTATTTTATTTTTTTTTTTAAAAAAGAATCTGTTCAAGAAGACGAGAGAATATGATATCCTGTTAAAATTCATTTGACTTCTATCAAAAAGCACTTGTAAATCCAATTATTTGTTGAGACTATAATTTATATTCAATCAGTAAAGAGATTGACATGAATTTATTTACATATTTTCCTATGAATAAAATCTTAAAAAAAGATATTAATAACATCTTTTAAAAAGGATTTCGTTGTTTTTGCTTACCTTATATTACCCACACATGCAAAAAGAAAAAAATAACAGAAAGAGATATTGATAAAAGAACTATCTGATACGCTAGTTAGCAAATAACATCAAATCTGAGAGAGAGAGAGAGAGAGAGAGAGAGAGAGAGAGAGAGAGAGTATGTGTGTGTGTGTGTGTGTGTATGCTAAATTGTTTTGAGACACCGAACCTTTAGATGTGTTGCAACAGCAATGTTTCTAAAAGGTAAAGACATAATAGTCAAACATTGTCAAACATGCAAACATTGTTAGGCTGCACCTATTTGAGTACATTCATAATTGATATGTGTCTAATACGAAAGCCAGTGAAATATGATCGACCATTTTTTAGCATGGCTGAAATATCGTGATATAACCGCTTTTTTTTTGATGTGCCATGTATGCACATTTCGGAAAATCATTCCTCATCAGTGACACTTTTGATAAATAAAAACAAGCAAAACAGTTGAAAATGAATGAATCCGTAAAATTATTTAATTTCAAATAATCAAGTAAATCAATTATTTCATTTCAAATAATCAAGTAGATCAAGTATGATTTTGACCCCTCTTATCTATACAAATAAAACAAACATACCAGTCCTTGTCCATATCACAATCCAAAAAAACAAAATGAAAACTTTGCAAACTGGCAATATATGTTATACACGTGAACTTTCATCAAGGAAGTGAAGCCGGGTGCTCCGGAAGGGTAAGCACCTCCTGTCATTAAAATGTCATAAAATGTGCCCTTAGAGTACTAAGCATCAACTTTTTATTAATTAAATGAATCTGTCTAATAAATTCCTGAAAACATATTATATACATTTATTTTTATCAGATTAAATTATAATATTGCTTAAGTTTTAAAATTACTGGTGGACCTTTTTGTCTTCACTATAAGTTTAAAGTGTTATAATTTACAATATTATATACCTATTATTTTATTTCAGTGGGTAACGACTAAAATGTTCCGGTTCAATAGAACCGTACATAGACCGGATCTCCGGGCTGCTCTGGCATAATATTTTTGTGTCGTTGTCCATGTTAGAATTAACACTTACTATAAATCCGCGCTTCGGTTCTTATACTAATTTGGGGAGGACTTCTCGGTCAGTAAAGTGTCATATTGCCAGCAATGCCATAAACTATTTGTTAAATGTTTGGATTTTATTCACTTTCTTTTTTCATATGTCTTTCTTGAGGAAAATCCAAATGATTTATGAAAATGTTTATGGTATTTTATATATAATTTCTCTATGATATAACTGACCCTTTTTTAGTTTACTTTTATTTTTATAGTTTTAAATATTTTAATTTTACATTTTTAGTTATTTATAACAACTTTTGTATGTTTTACATTCTCTAACTGCAATCAGCTACAATATTGCTGCTACGGCTTTAAATATCAACTCGCTTATTCAATATGTATTGACATCCGACACAAGAAATATTTTAGGTTGTAGAAGAAGCATTCACGTTTTAGCAAAACATATTTTTATTTTCGGTCTTGGTTTAATTGAAACGCTAACTTTCAAAAAACGAAAAGGAATGTTCTTAGCAAAGTTTCTATGCATCTGAAGAACATTAGTTTTCGGTCTAGCAGGCATATTTCACCAAATGTTTTTCTATTGCTTCGTGGTATAAATGTCATTTAAATTTCTTTCGAGACGATAAATCAAATTTATCCCTTTCTTTTAAACTATTAAAGAAATTCTTTTAAAATAAATGGTCGAATTAAAAGTATTAAAATTGTTAGAGAATATATCAATCTATTGACTCTAAAACCAGAAAACATGTCCAACAAAATTAAAGCAAAGAAATGCGTCTCAGGTCCAAAATTGTTTTGTTATAATGCATCAAGCATTACAGACAAACAAACAGTTATCTGTAAAAGATTTTTTAGGATGTGTACAGTCCTAGTGCACTATGAAAGCACATTATAAGGTTTTATAGTCTCTTGTCTGTATTTGCACTGTAAATAATTATTGCGTTTTTCTTGTAAGCAGTTAAATATAAAAAAGTTCAATAAGTCATTTCATTTTTATAAATACAATTAAGATGTGTCATTTTACTTAGTTGAATTAAAATACAAACATTATAATAGGTTTTACTTATAATTTGTATGTATAAAATGTAAATGTACAAGTTGTCAGCTCATGTTTAGTCTAATAGAATTTGGGTTATATCTACTGAATTTAAATGTATATTATAGACAGTTGATCGTTTCATTTCGAGCAATAAATGTTGCAATGTCACATGTCCATACATTTTACTTCGTTAAATTACACGTGATATAAATTAACCAACTATAGCGCAAGAAATTAATTTGAGGTTTTAAATCATAGTAACTAAATAGGTTATTGGATATTGTTAATATTTCATTTTATTTCATCTAGTTTCTTGTGATTAATATATACCACAAATACCTGTTAAATTTTGAAGTGCAATATGTGTATATTTTGGAAAATCATTACACTAGGGGCCGAAAAATTGATGGATAAAAACGTAAACCAAACGGTTGAATATTAATGAATCGAAAGTTTGAAAATTATATGAATCAAAATCCAACTAAGGAATGCTTTGCATGAGGTAATAAACCTAAGTTACACAAAAATTTCAAAAATTAAGATTATTCTTAATATTCTTGCTGATTTTTAAAAATAATCCTTGAATTTAGGTAGAAAATACATATATTCGTCGATTATAAAAAAAACTTTTAACAGTAAATAAAGGTTTAAAAATTAATATTATTTAAAGCTATTTGTTTAGAACATCCAGTATTTCAAACAAACAATTTAATCTTAAAGCAATTTACAAACAGCAATTGCAGACACTCTAGAAATGATCCTATTATTTTTTTGCAGCTATTAGTGTAATATAAAGTTTCTCAATTTTATTCATTTTTACAATTTTTAACAATATCATAAATTAAATTATAAAATCAGTGATGTAGTTTGAGATTGAAGTTACATAAACTCTACTACAGCTTAGGGCGGCTGAAGTAGGTGTATGTACATGTATATCAATAAATCATATAAATGTAAAATTATTATTTCATTTACTAATAAGTCATATATAATATCTAGACATGCAAATGGTAAGGAATCACGATTTTTTTTTAATGAAGCACGGTATAAAGTAAACAGTTAAATGCGTTTACATATTAACTTAATTGATATAAGCAATAATGCTAAACGTTGTGTGTTGAAATGTTGCAAATTCCACACATAAATGAAAAGAAGTTATTCATGTTAATGTTTATATAGAATCAAGTAATCTACTCGTAGCTGGAATGCAGGAAGTGTTCTCTTCAATACGAAAAAATATTGTTGAGTACAAATATTAAAAAAGTGAATAAAGTATTCCTCAATTAAGTAAGATTATAGTTTTTACGAGTTGATTCAATATTGCTAACATATACGCGATACTCGCAGTAAAACTGATGTGTTGGGTAAAATAATGATATATGAATACCTTTATTGCTTTATCTGTATATGGAATACGCATTCTTCTGTTGCTGAAAGCAAACATTAATTAAATATAGAATCTGTTTTTTTTCTATTCACGTCATTAAAAAACACCTAAATGATTGGTTTCCACTGTGTTGTTTGCAAATTCTTCTCTTAAACAACAATTAGGGAATGGGGATTAGATGGGTATCATTAAGTTAATAACGAATTCGATGGAAGAGCTTTGAATTTATTCATACATTCATATATAATATTCCATTACACATGTGATGTGGTTAGGCCAATTTATACGGAGCTCCGTTAGTATCAGAGACATGTAAATGTAATGAAATCGAGCTCACGACTTTGTAAATCGAGCGCACGATTTTGAAATTGAGCGCACGATTTTGAAATTGAGGGCACGATTTTGGAAATCGAGCGCACGAGTTTGGAAATCGAGCGTTGATTTTAAAATCGTGCGCTCGATTTCATTATATTTATATGTCTGTGGTACTAACGGGGCTCTGTAAATTTAAGATAAAAAAGGCTTATTTTAAATGGTTAAGGGGCATCTAAATGTTCTTATGCCACATAATTCACTTTTTCTTATTTTGGTTTTTAACTTGAATTGCGCCAACATCTTGGTTTATTTTGCTGTTCTTAATTGTCCTTTTTCAATTAATATTTTCAATTTTATTACATACTTTTGTGTTTCAGTAATTTGTATTCATTTGTTATGTTGACATGCAAAACAATGTGATATATGTCATATTAATATTGATGTGTCAAATCATAGATTTCTTTTCAAATTGAAATTCATTCGTTATTAATAAATTTTCAGACAAGCTAATAAAGGCAAAGTGGTCTCTAAATTGGGATCAATCTAGGGGCATGCCAATATTCTAACTCAGGAGGCATGCGTATAATACTTTAAAGAATGAGAAAACTAGATGAAATTTGCAATTTGTTCAAATTATTACGTCGGTAATAAGTTTGGTATGTAATGAAGTTGTTTTCTTCTGCCAATATTTCAAAATGAGGTTGATGTGGATTGATGGACTAATAGAAGGCAATTAGATAAATTGTATTTGACTACAATTCTATCGTTTTTCTGATATAATTTTATTGATTGGCCTTAATGTTTATGGGTTCAAGTAAAGGACCATAGTTAAAAACAAAACTGTTCCTAAACTTAAAAATGTTTTGGCATGGTGGGTCAGATGTACCTATATAGTTTACTTAATATAAGGAACCTTTTTTTATTTTGTTTTCATTATTTTTTATATTTATTTATTTATTTATTTATTTATTTATTTATTTTTTATTTTTATTAATTTATTATTTTGAAGAAATAGGCCTCATTGATCTGAAATGCTGCATTATTGACAACACAGTCTTCTACTAGAAAAAAAATTCCAATAGGACTGATCTTATCGTAGAAACAATTATACAATTGTTTGTCGCCGTAGTTTTCAACTTTGGTATTATTTGAAGAATTTTCACTTGAAATAAAACACTATCGATGCATTTTATATCCGTTGACGTCAAGCTGTTTTATTTGCCTCCGGCTTCCTTTGACTTGTTTGTTTTCGTTGAAGAGAGGAGTGCTATCTCCTTAAAAAGTAATTTATATTATGAACAGATCAACACTCTTAAACAAGTAACGCATAACAAATAATTTATGTGTCAGTCATATTGTTCATAGAAAATGTTTAACAAATGAAGCCACATTTGGTACTAGTAAAAATGTTTGTCCTTGTAGATTTGACCTACATTTGCGTCAACCATGCATATTAATTATATAAGTTGAATGAACTGTTTGTTAGCAGTAAAGTACTTCCCTTAAGGTCGTCAATAGTAAACGTAAGAATAAAAATGAAGAAACCTTCTCAGAAAGCATGAGCATGCTTTGTGTAACAAAATATTGTCTGAACACAATTTGGTAAATAATTTCTAAAGCGATGCTAAACAGCATAAAAATTACCATACAGACTCAAATGTAAAAACTTTCCTATCTAAACTTTTATAATTAACAATTCAAAGTTTTAACTTTTACATCTCCAAATAAAAGTAAGTAAATAAATTAATTAATTAATTAATTGATTAATAATTAAATAAAGTAATTAATCCAAATAAAGTAAAAATAAATTAAATTAAAAAAAAATAAAATTGCGGTTAAATACTTCGTTATTTCATGTAAACCTGTCTTCACTAGCTTTTTTTATTAATCACGGCCTGCTCGTGTGGCATCAAAAAATAATTTTTAAAAAATACCTGTGTAGGATTCGAATCTAAACTGTCACAGGCAACCGTGATTTTTATACCTTTTAGTCAGCTAGTGACTTTCTCCCGTTTCACATAGATAAAATGAGTTTTTATTTAACAATTCAAACTTTAAACACTTTTGACACAAAGAAAATGTATTTACTTGAATCACTTAAGCCGTTGCATGCGACAATACCGGAAAAATACAGTGTTTAATGAGAAAATGAGAGAGAGAGAGAGAGAGAGAGAGAGAGAGAGAGAGAGAGAGAGAGAGAGAGAGAGAGTATTGGTGGTTTACGCCTTAGTGAAAATTCTTTCACTTATTTCGAGGCGGTCAGTTCTTGGATGGTGGAGGAAACCGAAATGCTCGGAGAAAACCACCTACCTTCGGCAAGCGAACTGACAAACTCTCCCACACTTGGATCTGTCCCGGTGGGATTCGAACCCAGGCGCGGCGAGAGGCGCTGTGATCCGAAAGTGCGCGCTGTAGAGAGAGAGAGAGAGAGAGAGAGAGAGAGAGAGAGAGAGAGAGAGAGAGAGAGAGTATATATATATATATATTTATAATATATAATTCAAAAAAAAAAAAAATTAATAATTTTTTTTTTTTTTTTTTTTTTTTTTTTTTTTAATTTTTGTCAAATCAATTTGAATTTTCCAGCCTTCGACGAGAAGCGGGGTCAGTTATTGGAACAGCGTAACAATGTAAACAAAATATAGTACAACATGAAAAAAACACGGAACTCGCAAAAATTATGAAATATTTTATTAACCATCACATTGTTTTGCACATTTTATATAAACGTCAATTAAGTCACTTTCATAGCAATTTTACAAAATTATTTAAAAAAAAAAACGAATTCCTAAGGCGGATGGCGAACAAGTGAACAGTCTCGAAGATTGACACGAAAATGATGTCTCACTCTCGCTGTCATTTTTGGAAATTTAAAAGGCAGTGCGAGAAATTGGAATCTACGAAGAAACCAGGAATGAATTAATTGGATGGCGGAAATGTAATCTGCTTTGGAAAGTCATAGTTTCTGTCATTATTATTCGTAGAACTTGTGGAATTGACCACATGATGGGACCCAGATTGTGACCTATTTAGCCTCGATACAACAGCTGATTCAGTGTTTAAATTTTTTGCAGGGTGAGTTAATTCTGACAATGAGTTACTATGACGTTTTTTCTGTTGTGTTGAGACAGTTCTGTTGTAAGATTGGGAGAAGCTTCTCATTTATGGTTCGAGATAAACAAGTTTGTGTCAAGCTTCGTACCCCAGGTCATTGAGATGCTGAATGGCCGTCACCCGCAAACAGCGAGGAGTGTATTTAGTTTCAACTTTTGCAGCATGGCATATGTCGGATAAAAACGGGCAAATGTGCTTTTCAAAAGTGGTTTGAACATGAACCATATATCAGATTCTTCAGGACTAGCCATGGCTTTTTATTATATTGATTGAACAAACTTTGGGATTTTTGTCAGTTTTATCGAAGCACTGGAAACAGCGGTTTAACATTTTTACAGGACAGTCGACTGTCTCAGTTGCATATATATATTCATTTTTAACATCTGCTATTTTCGTCTGTATGAGATATCTCCTCTCTGAAAATTTTTTGGTTGTATTTCATGTTTTTAAGTTACATATTCTCCAGACTCTTCAATGTGAAACTCAATTATGACTGTGGTTTTAACTGGTGGTGAAATTCCATAGCTCGGGAAATAAAACTTACAGAACAAATGGTATCATACACACTTTTTTAGTATTATGGGAGAAATTAGGGTACTTTTTAGATAATTGGAAATTTTCCGTTTTGTATTTAATTCAATGTATATTTTCAAATTAATTTTTTTTTTCTCAGGCTGTGTTGTTGTTTTGTTCTGAAACTTCTTAAAGAATAGTCCAGAGAGTGAAATATTCATACGTACAGTGTAATGATCAGGTGATCAATGTCAGTTATTGTACCCTATTTGCCACATGTCTCAAACATGTTTATATGGTAAAGTTTCAAATCAAATGTAAATATATATATATATATATATATATATATATATATATATATATATAGGATTTCTTTTAACTGTTATTAACACATAGATATTGCTTAATAACAGATCTTTGATTTATAAGAACATTGCTCTTCTCAGAATAAAAAATCAAAAAGAAGAGATGAGACGAAACCAACATAATGTCAACAATAAATAGATTTCTATTTCACGGTTCATCAGAAATGTAGGAAAATGAACAGCTGGAAACAGAGGCAACGGTCGATGTATACTTCAAAATCTACCAGAATAAAGACTTTTCCTATAGATAAATGATATATTTATTTTTTTATCGGGAGTAGATAACAAAAAGAATGTTTATACTTTTTTTACTCACTTTTAGTCACATATGTTAAAACAATCAGTTCTTTTAATATTAGACAGCCTGCTCGTTTGGTAACCAACTTCAGAAGGAACAAAAACCAACCAAGGTCGGTATCGAAAGTGTATATAAAAATGACTTTAACGTTGTATTTTATTTAACTTTAACATTTTAAAACGTTACCTAGATTGTTTCAAAAGTTAAAATAATTTCCAGCCATTATGTTAAATTTCTGACGATTATACAAGTGTAAAAAAATAAAAACTTTACGTAAGAAATTTGGTCGTTTATACAATTCATATCGTATAACCTGGGGGTAGTTCAATCATTAATCCTTAAAAACAGACCAAAAGTAACATGTAAATTATGAACAAGAAATCACGCGAAAGTTTGAAATTCAATAACAAATGTCAAAAATAAATCTGCTTTAAATAATAATCTCCTGTTTCATTTCTAAGACGCCTTAAATGCTTATAATAAAGCATGTCTTTGTTCATAAAAATATTTCCATAGATACCTTTTTTATTATTCAGAATAAAAAAACCTATTATTGATATATATATATATATATTCAATTAAAAGATGATCAATTCCCTGAAAGATGGAAAATTGTCTAGTACGAAAACCATCAAACATATGTAATGTAGTATTAGTACAATAACATTTGATAAACGACAATGTACAAATTTGACTATTTTCAATAAAATATAAATTAATAGTAGAAACTAAGTAAATAAGTAAGTAAGCAAGCGAATCAGTAAGTAAGTAAGTGAGTAAGAAAGTAAGTTATAAAGTAAGTAAGTAAATAAGTAAGTAAACAAGCGAGTAAGTAAGTAAGTATTTAAGTATGTAAGTAAGTAACCAAGGTGGTAAGTAAGATATTAAGTATGTAAGTAAATAAGTAAACAAGCGAGTAAGAAAGTATCTAAGTAAGTAAGTAAGAAAGTAAACAAGGTAGTAAGTAATTTATTAAGTTTTGAAGTAAGAAAGTAAGTAAACAAGCGAGTAAGTTAGTAAGTAAGTTATTTAGTAAGTAAGTAAGTAAGTAAGCGAGTAAGAGAGTAACTGAGTAAGTTTTGAAGTAAGAAAGTAAGTATATAAGCGAGTAAGTAAACAAGCAAGTAAGAAAGTAAGTTATGAAGTAAGTTAGTGAATAAGTAAGTAAACAATCGAGTAAGAAAGTAAGTTATAACGTAAGTTATGAAATAAGTAAGTAAGTAAGTAAGAAAGTAAGAAAGTGAGTAAGTAAGTATATATTTTATTTTTAAAGTAATTGAAAACAGGTTTATGTACATAAAATTGAAATTTACACCGAGTCTTAACAATGACGAGATACAATTTAAACCATTAAAATCTCAATCTATGTCTATAAATTTCATATAAAAGTTTGACTACAAAATAATCACATACCATAATTATTTCATGTGCAGAATTCTGTATTTTTATATACATTTAGGTATCATTCTAAAAATTGGGACTGAGGTATCGATATATTATCTAGTTATATGACTTATAACTTTAAAGGTACAATCAATTTGATATTTCTGTTTGATTCGTGCTTAATGGTTGGTTGGGACAAAAAAGGTATGCCTACAGAAAACAGAACAAGAAAATCGGTAGAACCGATGGATGCTCTTCTTAAAAGGCCAGGTCTTAAAAGGGTTTTCTCTGGACAACATTTCAGTATGAAAATAACAAAGGGCAGCAATTCTTAAAATTATGCAAAATAGAGTTATGGTTCTTGTGCTCTGCTCTTTTCTTTATTAAGTTCTTATTACCCATGAAGATTGATATGGGTTTTTAGTTATGCTCCGAACAAAATTTTAACGGTCGGAGACATGCACGAACGGGACGGACAAAAGACAAGCCTGTGTCTGTTTTTCTGGGATAGAAGAGCAATGCTTTTTTACGCCCCTGTCAAGATTCTTTTTATTATATCAAGGCGGTCAGTTCTAGGACAATGGTCGAATGAAACCGAAGTGCCGGAAAAAGACCGCGGGCATTCGGCAAACTAACTGACAGACTTTCAAACAAAACAATATACCCGAGCAGGATTCGAACCTACGCGGTTTAAGGCGCTGGGATACGTACATGTAAGCGCAAGCTTTAGACAACTCAGCCACCGATACCCCACAGTAACTACTAAATTGTTTACTTTGGTACACTGTGAAGATGATTCTATGTATGTTAATTTCTCTTGGGTAAACCTACAAACATTTTATAGTGGTACAAAATATATACATCTATATATGCTGTTAATTAAAAGACTCGACAGAGATATGTTTAACTGACTATATGTTTAAATGAGCTTCGTTGTATGAAGAAATATTGGTTTGCAAGGGCATTTGGCTCTGAACTGTACAATTTCAATAACAATTTTTCGTTATTGACAAACATGTCTTAGCATTTCTTAAGGGCATATCAATAAGAGACAATGGTAGTAAAACAGAGTTAACATACCGATTTGTATACAGTTTGGTAAGAATAATGACAGAAAGGCTATAGTATTGCTCGGCGGTTGACTAATAAGGTTAACCGTTTATTCGGTTTTCTAATAATTCTTTTCACTATCTATATGAATCCTGATGTATCTGGTCAAGAACAAATATTGCCAATCTTTAAGTCCCAAAGCTATGCGATTTGTGAAAATAACAGAACGATGATGTATTATACAAAAAGTGGCAACCTTTTATCATACCAAAAACGGCAATGAATAGGTCGTGGTTTCCGAAATAATCATGACTAAAAAAAAAAAAAAAAAGAATGCATATGTCAACTTATAACTAAGATGAAGCAAAAAATGAAATAAAATCTTTTAAAAAATGAAAGAAAGAAAGAAAGAAAGAAAATACACTGTAACCTATTTATTAGAGTTCAAATATTGGACAAACACTCGGCTGCATTGACAATGTACTATGAAGTGTCAATTATCGGATGGTCAAAAAATAATTCATTTTTTTAAATAAATGTGTTTGCCCATTTAAGACTTTAAAAGGGAGTTAAACTGCAGTTATTTTAAACTCAACTTTAAAAAAGATGTTCTTATATCTTATAGCAATGCTATTAAAGTTTTTAAACTCCTAGAACAAAAATCGGTCAATTTTCATTTAGAAAATTATATTCTATACAGTCTCTGAAAAAAAAATCTGTAAAATCTGTACATATGCAAAGTGTCGGAGATATCTCCCTTAGCCAATGTTTCTGATGAAATGTAAAGCATTAAATGTAATTACGATATCAGCATGTTAGAAAACAGTTCCAGGTTCTGTTAATTACTATATCTGACTCTCTCTCAGCATTCAACAATTAAAATTGAAGTTTTCTGTAGATTTCACACATATAATACACAATTCCTTTGATATCAGGATAGTTCCCTGTGGTAAGTATGACATTAACCCGAACATTTAAAAAACAGAAATAAAATTGAAAACCGTGATTCCAAAATTAATGTTTTGGTTTAAATAAGATCATTATAAATGAATTCGAAGAAAACTTTAAGGTACTGAAAAATGTCCTTAGTTGAACGAGTTAAAAAAAATTCCATCAAATTTTAATTGTCGTTAGTTTGATTAAAGATACTGATTAATCAGTAGAGATGTCTTTTAACAAGCAGACAAGGTTCCCGTCACCGTATGCCTGTTATTATTATTATTATTATTATTACTATACAAGTAGCTCACGTTTTATTCTTTTTTTAACTGTAACAGTAAATAAATAAATAAATAAATAAATAAATAAATAAATAAATAAATAAATAAATAAATAAAATAAAAAACAGATAAAAAATAAGAAACAAAATCCTTCCACAAGACCTCAAAAATGGTGTTAAAGTTAAAACATTGTTATTTCATAATTGTTACCTAATAGGCTTACAAGCTGTACAACAAGTTATGATTTTTATGAATTTGTTGGGGATTATTAGCCTCGCCATGTATAGCCTAAAGCATGATGTTGTTACGTCAAATAAATCTAAATGGTATTTATATTCGCGGCAAAAAGAACTTTATTAATCTCTATAAACTAAGAATAAGCTTATATGTATGTTTGCGTAGGGTGTGAGATTGTGTTTTATAGTCTGCCTTAAACAAGCGAACACTTAAAACGACTTTTTATTGAGGCGCTAGCTTATTGAGTCGCCGCAGACAATTTTCAAATACACAGTCACATTATCTTTACAACGGGTAAACCAGTCGAAAGTCTGTCCTCTTAATGCCAAACTAAAGGCGAGAAAGAAGTATCTCAAATTTTAAAGTCTTATGTATGACCCGGCCATGGTTGGAACTGATTAACTATCTGATGCTCTTAAAGTGACTGCTCTTTCACTGAACCACACACACGCACACACACACACACACACAGAGAGAGAGAGAGAGAGAGAGAGAGAGAGAGAGAGAGAGAGAGAGAGAGAGAGAGAGAGATTACCAAAGATTGCACTATTTTAACGTTACATGAAGAGGTTTAACAGATTAAGTTAACCTTTGCTTATTTATTCATATTATTGCCAAATCTGAAATGTTACTTATAAATCAATGATAGAAAATAACATTATTGTTAATGCATGTAGTGTCGGCTTGGTGTCAACAAACAGATTCATTTCTCTCTATTTTTATTAAGGTTCACACAGAAAGAGATAAGATAATTTATTTATGGAGTTCATCTTGCTTTCTTGGCATGCTTGACTAACGAAGTCATTATCAATTTGATAAGCCGCATTCTATAACCCAGTTTTTAAAACTGATCATCCGTTTTCCGGGAAAACTAATTTGATGTTATGATATAATTAGAAATTCCTTCTATGTTTCATCTGGTTTTTTTTCTGGTTTAAGATACAAAAATTATAAAAAAATTTTTACTAAATCTGTTATATAAAGTTGTGATCAGTATCACTAATAAGAGGCATTGTTGCTGCGTCAGGACCGGAACTAATGTTGATGAACGGAGGCTTGAGGAATTTGATCGGATATGTAGCTGGAAGGTCTTATTCTCTATATCGTATTCCAACTAGTATTGCTTATACATATTTTGTACAAAAAAATCTGAAAAGTAACTAATGATAACCTCGGTTTACTTACAATTCAGATTAGATTAGTTAAGTAATGGTGTTTCAAGCCCAAGTAAATATATATTTACTTATATCGATGTAGTCAGTTTTGGAGTAAACTCGAGTACTCGAAAAAAATTAAATAAAAAAAATAAATAAAAATAAAAAATAGAAATCAGAACTTCTACCTTCAGTAAGCGAACTGACAAGCTTTATCAAATAAAGGAGGATATGTCCGATCGGAATTCGAACCCATTCGGTGATCATGAAGGGGACTTTTATTTGCAAGAGCGCACAAAGACAACTCGGACAACAAGCATCCAAAAAAAAAAAAAAAAATTATTTTTAAAAGTTTTTTTATGATGTGTATAGTATAGGTATTTTTTGTTGTAAAAAAGGTTTAAATATCAATCTCCGAGAACCTGTTTGTTTTGCGCAATATCTGATTTTTAATTGTTCTAGTTTTTAATAAATATTCACATTTCAGCGAACACATTGCCTTTTTCACTTCGAGCTGTACAACCATTGTTAGCGCACTGCTGCGTCTGAAAGCATCGCAGTTTCGTCTGACTTCATATGGATGAATGTTTTGAGAAATACATCAATTAATGCATTCTATTGTTTGTTTTTTTCGCTTAGAATACGGATTAACTTGCAAGGATGCTGATATCAAGCTGATTTCTTTATAATACATTTATTACATAAACTGCTTACATTTTTGAAACCACCCCTACATAGGCAACAGGTGGCTAGCCTTCTGGAATAATGAGCTATGTGTTTGGTTATAATATTGTACTTAATCAGTATGTTATATTTGATTCGATTTAAGGTTTTCAACGAAAATAGAAAGAAGCTTCAAGATGTAAAGTTAACAAAGTTAGTATTGTTATTGAAGAATGCAACGTTTTATTTTAAGGTTATCGAATAATGGCCAGTCCTTATGCAAGCAAATCTCTTTAAAAATAAAATATTCGCACAATTTTATTTTCATGTTTAATTGCTCTCGCAAATAATGTGAAAGTAAAACGATCATATACTGGTAATTTCCGATTTAAAGAAAGTAAGAATAGATTATAAGTTTTCAGAGGCTTTACATGTATATTTATGACTAGAAAACACAACCACGCATCGCATGTCTGGAATAAATGAAGGTACTCTATTATGAACAACATATAAACAAATAACAAAGACGAGGATACGAAAAGGAGACTGCAAGTCTTTGAGACACAAAGACAATCTTGGTCAGACCAAATCCGTTGCAATCAATATTTCTTTAATATATACATCTATATAGTCAATTTTAAACAATTTTAAATACATTTTGGACCATGAGATTCCATGATTAGTGAAATGATTTCACGAATATAAACTAGGCAATGAATATTGTACCAGGAAAAAAAAAAAAAAAAAAAAAAAAAAAAAAAAAAAACCAAGTAGCTACATTATATACTGGTAACAACGATAATTTTAGAAAGTCTCAAATATTTGGATTTATAAAATTTTGGAAAGTAAGATTCATTAATTTTCAACTGTTTGGCTTATGTCTTTCATTATCAAACTTTTCGGTCTAAGTGTCACTGATGAGGAATGAATTTCCGAAATGTGCACATCTGTCACATTAAAATTTAACTGGTATTTGTCTTATGTATATGCTTAAAATTACAATGATACTCATAAAAAATGTGAAAAATAAATCAATAACTAATATACAGAAATAAATAAAAACCGGTAAATTTTTAACAGGAAACATTTTTATGGCGCGATTCAGTAACAAAGCAGGCATATTAACACACAAAATAACGCGGTTTTATCTAATGTAAATCACAAACTTGAAAAGATAAAAGTAAAAAAAAAAATCTACGTAGTTGTATTTTGCTTTTAATACAAATTGATACACAAATGTTTACATCATCAATATTTAAATTGTCTGTTTTATTCAATCAACTGTTTATTTTTGGAATTCATAGTGTATAATAGTCTTAGTGTAGACTATCTTCACGTTTTTGGATTAATATTGATATTTAATATCTGGTTTTTCTAACAAACGCTGTTTTTGGATCAGCTGTCTTGATCCGTACCCATGCACACAAAAACAAACCAAAAAAAGTGTAATTTTATATACATATGACTGTCCAGTAATTGTGACAATATGTGCCATTATAGATTTTCTTTGATTTGCAACATCCAATGAATACAAAACTAAAGGAACATGAAATGGTTTGATAAAATAAAGCGCATATATAACTGTTTCAAAATTGTAACAATTTCAGATTTTAAACATTTTGTGATTACAAAAATACAGGAACAAAAATGAAATGGTTAGATAAAAAAAACGTCATTTCTATTAGCATGAAAGCCTAAAATGCAAAAAAACAGTCAATATCATCGGGCCAAAATGATCTTCAATATAGATCAAAGGCACTTGTGATAATTATACTTTATTTTATTTTTCACTCTTCCGTGCAATAACTTTGACAAGGAGAAATTGACATGGTTGAACATTTTTTCATTTTGTGACAGGCAACTATCGTTTTCATCGTTATATTTTTACTCATTACGAAACAATTGTAATTTTGTATCTTAGGTCGTTGCTTTTTTACGGAAACATTAAATTTTTTTCAAGATTAATTGATTTCACTCTTTTTAAATGTTCTGTGTTCTGTTTTTTTTTTTCAGTTTAAATTCTTTATCGGGTGAATGGAATGGAAGAAACTGATAAAAGAGACACTACATTTTTAATGAAGAAAGCATTAATTTTTCACTTTTATCTCCGATTTTTACGAAATATAATTAGTTTAAAAAAATATTAAACAACAGATCGATTATATGTACAAATAATTCTTTTGTTTTTCTTTTAAAATCAATAACAAAGAATGTAAATAAAAAATAAACCCCCATAAAATCGACAAAAGGGACGCTACTTCATAATTGGCACATCAAGTTGAAAAAATACAATTAATCGGTGAATTCTTCATTATGCTCATAAGGACTAAGTGAAAAAAAGGGAAGGTTTACCGAATCAAGTGCCAGCTCTAAACCCAAATTGATACTTTGACAAATAAAGTACATAATTAGTAAAACCTTTTTCACTATTTATATTTGACACATTTTCCGAAAGACGCCTCTTCTGGTGACCTTTATACGTAAGCGACTGATTGATCTAGCGGAGGCTAAGTTTGGCGACCGGACACTAAAAAGGCATAATTATTTCCCTTCATTTAATCCAGACACAAAAATGTCTGTTCTTATTTATGCAAGAAATGTTTTTTTTTGACACAGATGTTCCCAATGTGGCTTTTAGACGATTGATACAACCATTACCAGGAAAATAAGTCTCGTTAAATACACTTAAAACACTAATGCAAGAAATGTTTTATCACTGATGTCTTTTAAGTTGACATATACATCTAGGCGACAAATAAATAGATATTGCAAATAACGAATCTTGCAAGTAGACACCGAAAACAGAGCATATTTTTCTTTCTTGTTTCTTCAATCCCGTATGCCGCATATATATATATATATATATATATATATATATTTATACTAGTGTGTGTGTGTGTGTGTGTGTGTGTGTGTGTGTGTGTGTGTGTGTGTGTGCAAAAATGTTCTCTGACACAGATATTGTTAAAACAGTTTCTAGTGAATTGAAACGTTTATAAAACGTATCTCCTTTAATGCACTGAAAGTCCGCTTTCTGTGTCTTTTAAATTCAATAATGAATTACTTTAACGATCATAGCTTTCCCGATGTATTTTTTTTTCTTCTTTTAGTTATTTTATTTAATAATTTTTTATAATCTTCAAAATGCATGTCAATCATTTTGATTGCAACCCTATTCATTATCATTATCGAATGATGTATTTTATTTCTTAAAATTTTGCAAAATTCAAAGCTCACTCTTATGTATATTGGTTATCCATTAAGGTATTGAAAAACATTCTGCATTGTAGATAAAAATATTGTTGATTGACTTAAATTAATGATCGGAATAACAGTAAATGAAATAAATAAAAGGATGTAGTACAAAGCTTTGCAGTAAGTGCTCTAAATGTTATTACGAAGATGAAAAATCTTATATCTGAAACGTCTACTGTAACAATACTTAGTTTATAATTATAAGGTTCCTATGTTACATATAAGATCTTTAATTCCATGGAAATTGGGCTTTGACCTGAATATTTTCGATTATCAACTTGTGGTAACTCTCCCAGTTCATTATTGACAAGCGTGTCTCAGAATTGTTTGAGGACATATCAGTCTACATTAGAGTATGTTCAGTAATGTTTAATTGTTTCATGATGAGAGAGAGAGAGAGAGAGAGAGAGAGAGAGAGAGAGAGAGAGAGAGTATTTTACAGTAAACCATTGACAATCAACATTCTAATGAAACATCTTTTTTTACATTTTAATAAACACGGTCGATTGTGTGCATAATATTTAGGTTGCTAAGCTACATACAAAAGATTTTTCATCTTTTATGGTTTTTGATCTTTTTTTATTTTTTCCTCGATTTTTCAAATTAATATTGTTTTTTTTTCAAATTTAAATTTTTTTCCTCACACAATAAAGACTAGTTGCATCTACATATAGAATAAATTATGTCATTGGAAATAAGATAAAAATGTCCTTTGACAAACATAGATGATAGAATTAACTTGGATTAATAAATTAATGTTTCACAAGACTGTTTCAAATAGAATCGCCTTAACCTTTGGGTAAAAATTGCATTTTTTATTAAGATGAACAACCTCAAAACTAAAATAATCTACTATAAGAACACTTTAGATTGTATTTATTTATTTACTAAGTTATCTCACTCTGGAGAGATAAAAGATGTTTGATAGTTTGGGCAGCGTGCTCTGACCTGTATATTTTCAATAACAACTTGTTGTATCTTTCTCCTTTAATTATTGACAAGCGTGTCTTAGAATTGTTTACAGGATATGTGTATAACAGTCAATGTCAATGATCCGCTTTTGAGTATGTTTTATGTGACAAAAAGCCAATCGATAGGTTTTGAGAGAGAGAGAGAGAGAGAGAGAGAGAGAGAGAGAGAGAGAGAGAGAGAGAGAGAAATTGTTACATTGCGTACCAATAACCAACTGTAATTTGCCGTTTTCGAGTGTAGCTAATTTTAGAATTCCTGTTACAAATTTCGTATAAATTAAGGTAGAAATTAAAAAATATTTATTTCTAAACAACGGTTTTTTTAATCTTATGTTACTTATTATTATTTTTATTTATTATTATTATTATTGTTCTGTTGAGAATAACAAAATATCTACTGACAGGAAAAGAGAGAGAGAGAGAGAGAGAGAGAGAGAGAGAGAGAGAGAGAGAGAGAGAGAGACAGAGAGAGTAGAAGTAGTAGTAGAAGTCGTTTAAGTAGTAGATGAGCTAAATGAAAAAAAAATCATGTCATTACGAATAATGAAGATATGAAATTAACCACTAAATGAACATTTCTTATCAAATAGGAAGTTGAGTTTTTCATAATTTGCAATATTCTAGTTTCTAGTTTGTTTATCATTTTTTCAAATCTATGGAGTTGTTTGTTTTAAAGTTTATGAAGCACGACGGATGTGGACCCAATGTTCTAAGATTCCAACATTTCTACATTAATTAATGTAAATGTGTTAATCAATACATACATCTATTTATTAAGGACAGAAAATCTTAATTTGCTTCATTGGCAATAATTACTGGCTGATTCGAAAAAAAAAAGATTTGCTCTGTTTATTTAACACATAATGTTTTTACAGAGTGTCATGATGCGTATATACCGAAAACTTGAGAAGAATATTTTATACAGAAATTATTATTTTATTATTTTTAATTAATTAATTAAATTTTTTTTATTGGCCGATTTTTAATCACGTGGTATGAAACAATGAAACAATTTACAATGTTTGAAGCAGCAGTCAACATTGCCATTGTATATTGCAATGTTCACCGCTAAGCACGGAAACTTACGACTGGCCATCACGGAAAATACCGAGTAATCCTACTTAAGATTACGTATGCTATAGACCAGTAACACTTACAGTTCCTTATCAGATGCAATTTTACGCATTTTAAATAGGCTTTGACGGAATAAAAGGTAAATGAAATTGTTTTTTGTTCGATATAATAAAGTAAATAGTATCCTTGGTGGGGGGGATGGGTATGGAGGATTGTCTCCCCGCCTGTAGGCTCGGGAAATAATGTTCCCTCAGAGAGACAATACTCCATCTTTCCCTCAACCAAGGGCACTTTTATTTAATATACACTAGTTTACATCTATGATAAAGTGTTAATTACAACGACTTTAATTACAAATATAGTTGTGTATTCTACATGTTCCAGATGTACATAAAATCAGAATATGCGTGCTGGTGATTGTTAAATTTAAACACAGCCACAAAATGCGTTTATAGTGTCTAAATGTAAATGATTGGCAAATAAATAGCTTTGTCACGCTATAGGTTTAATAATATTCAATGCTTCATAATTTTTTGTTAATTAAAAATTGTGCTGACTTTGAATGTATGCATGATATAATTCTGGGTGTGAGTAGAATATGGATTATAAATGAGATGACTGAAAGGTTTAAAAGTAGTGAAATTTGCATCATGATTTTGCACCGTGGCTGATGCAAATAATGGGAATTTGGAACGGGTTTTGGGCTGTGATTGAGATTTTAAACATACAAATGTGAGTACAAATATTGTTTAAAACATGTTTCCTGTTCCATTTGTTATGTGTATTTATTGTCAAACAAAGATTTTACTGTTATAAAGAAATTACAATCAAATATTCAAAATATATATGAGTTTATGATTGAAAACATTTTTCTTAAGAGTAATTTTGCAATTAAATATTTAAAAAAAAAACAAATTTGAAAATAACCTTAGCTGTCAAAATAAGGTCAATGCTGCTCTACATGTAACCCGCTCAAAAATATGTTAATTACATTTTATATTTTTTGTGATTAAAAGAACCAATTTTGCAATAGTAATTCAGCCCTTATATTATTATATCCATGATTTTTATTTATTATGACGATGACGATAATTATTATTATTATTATTATATTTTATTATTATTACTGTATCACTCTGATACCAAATATAAATAATTTATTCAATATGTAGTTGAATGAAATTACGATGTATATTCACATAAAGAGAAGAAAGAAGTAAATGAATGGTGTTTAGCAGTTCAAGACTCTTTAAATAAAATAGAGGTGGTCAATTATGAAATTGTTGAAAAAACCAGAGTCCACGGATCGTGAATACGAGGTTTATACCACTTGGAAGAGAGAGAGAGAGAGAGAGAGAGAGAGAGAGAGAGAGAGAGAGAGAGAGAGAGAGAGCTAATTTTTTCCAATACATTTCAAAAACAGCTGTGTAGTATTTTTGCCAACATCTAACGCAAAGAAACAATATGTATTTTTTTACAATTTTCAGACAGTATTTTTAAGACATATGTAATAAGAAATAAGACATTACTTGTTCATAGAATGAAAATTATAGTTCTTGTTGAAACATATATGATTATTTATGTATACCTTAAGTTTTTCACGAAGAAAGAGATGTTATCTTAATAGATAATCTATCTATGAATCACATCAAGATATCGCTCTATATATAACATCATGCTCGACTAACGAAAACATTATTAGTTTCATTAGCCGCATTCCTTTACCTTGTTACCAAACAGATCAGAAAAAACTAAATTTGTTGATCGATTTTGATTAGAAATATCTCAACGTTTTATCAATTCTCCATTCTTCAAAGATTTCCAATAAAATTTCATGTTTGAGTATATCCAGTTGTAGCTAATATTGATGATTCATATGTTGCTGATTAGTATCATCATCTAAAATTGATGCTCAGTCATCAACCTTGCCATTTAGTGTTATTGTTTTAATATTGAGCTTCGTCAAACAAGTTGAATAGTTGACAGGTGAAGAAAATAAATTGCAGTTTTGCATTCTGAAGTAAAAACTGCATGTAAAACACTAAAACCGCAATAGTAATATGCACAGTATCTAGAAAAAACGGCAGATAATGTTTTATTTAAAATATTTATTCCATGTTTGTTTTTTTTTTAAATTCATCTGTTTATTTGTTTTTATAAAAAAAATATAAAATAGCAAAATTCTGAAAACCCTTATGTTTACATTTTTTTAAACATTTAAACTAAGTCATTATTTTTATAATTGTGTGTATTTTGGGCCTTTACCAAACACCCTTTCTAAACAGGTAAGTTCAAATAAGAATAACAAAGACTGGCATGTTTGTGTTTGATTTCTACAAAACTACAAAGACGTTTGTAAAATGGTAAACTCGGCCAAAATAAATATATGATTTCTGACATTTATTCTGTTTTCTGTTTTTCATTATGTTTCAATAATAAGAAGAACAACAATAATAAACCATTAAATTTGAACATGAAATAAAAAGCATAATCTAGAAAAAACAAAACAAATACGATATATTCAATGACAGGAAAATCATGTATCTTGTCAGGGTTAACTGTTTACATGGCGAGATAATATTCGTCTTCTTATAAGCTATTTCAAATAGTTATTCAGAAAAAAATATTACTTACATTTCCAATTAGAATACATTTAGCAGATTTGAATATATTGAGCGGATTTATCCCCGCCCCCCCCCCCCCCAGTATAATACTGCCAAAATATACTTAGTTGATATTTAATAGAGAGGTATACATTGGCACTAGTACTTAACTACACGTGTAGCTGCAATTGTGTTCTATTATTTTCATGTCAAAAAGTAAAAAATACACGTAATTACACATCCTAAAATCATGAACATTTTACAGAATGATTTGATAGTTATTTATGAAGCTGAGTATCAATCAGTTGTTAAACATTCAAAACATGCCGTACTGGAGTTAAAAAAATAGAGGCTGAAAATATACCTTCACAGTATTGTCCGTTATATGTGTTAATTAAATAACTAAATTAAGCCTGAAAGGGTCAAACTATAGCAATAATTAGTTGAAATTGTAATCAGTTGATTTTTATGCATTTTGATCACGAGTTAATGACTGAATTAAAGGCATGCAATTGGTCTGAATTAGGTTGATTTGAATAGAATTTGTATCAAAAGCGTATATTAGTAGCAATTAGTTGTCCTCTATAAACAAACATGTTTAATTGGCCACAATCTCTTTTGAGTGCTTGGCTGTCAATGTTATTCAGCGTGTTTTCATGGATCACAGCGCTTAATTATTTTGACAAAGGGTGTTGGTTTTTTTCTAGGTACACTTTGTTTTTTCCCAATAGTAGTAGAGTAGTCTAGTTTAATGTACATGTCAAGGTTCTTTCACTTATATCTGCCACATATGTGCAGGATACCTGAATTCCCGGAGAAACCACCGACAAACTACAAGCAAACTGACATTTTTTTTTACACTAGGATTTACCCTAAGAGCGATTCGAAGCTAGGTTCAAAAGATTGTGATTCGTAAGCCGATTTAAACCATTCGGTCTCTGTACAATCGAACCTTTTCCCTTGATCAATTAATTGATTGGTTGATTTAACAGGGTTTAACGTCCGTGTTAAGAATATTTTTATTATATCGAGACGTCACCAGCTATAGGTGAAGTGAGAAATGTTTCCTTTGCAGTGTGCAAAGGTCAATGTGCAGAGAGAGTTCTTTAACGTGCCACGCCCGCCGTGGCACGGGACATCGGTTTTAAAGTCTCGTCTGAACGACCACGTGACTTTCATTTCTAAACGACTTGACATTAAAGTTTTGGTCTGACCAAGTCGATGTTCGAACCGCCGACCTCCCAATCGAGCAATCCACCAACTGAGCTACTTTAATTGTTCTTTAATTAAGTAAATATTCACATCAATATAAAAAAAAATTATTTCTTTGTGTTTTGTAGAGATGTAGTGGAAAACTAGAAAAACAGATTTGAAGAAACTGGGGTTTAAGGTATTTTTTTTTACATTAATAGCAATGTTTCCAGTACATAAAACTTTTCCAAGAACCTTCTTTCTCCAATACTTCATTACGGAATCAATGCATGTACCTATCATGAATCAAAACCTCTTTAAAAGCGCATCGTAAACACCCAATAAATGCATGGACGTTACAAAAAGTATAAAAGTCCTAATATTTATATTTTTGTGTAACTTGTTCTGTTATAATTGGTTTTAACGGACCTTTTAGAATAAAATTTTTAATTTAACGAGGAAAAAGTGCAATAAATTCAAAGAAGCCGTCATTAAATGGGCGCCAAAATTCAGGCATGATTCATGATTTTAGTGCTTGAAACCTACAAATGTAATCATGGTGTGCATGAGTGTTTGTTTTTAAAAAACAAGAACCTGGATTCTTTTAAAATTCCAGAACATTTCGTGTTAACATACATGTATAAGAGAAAGCATCCTGATTCGGAAGTAAATGATTTTTTTTATTTAGTATTAACTCCTTTGTTAAGTTGTTTATCTAAGGTATTGCTTAAACCAAACATACATTTAAATTCTTCTATTTTAATATATATATATATATATATATATATATATATATCAATAAATAAAAATTTCACATGACCAGTTCTTAAAAAACAATTTGTATTGTCACTAGCGCTTTTATGTCTTACGACAATCTTCAGGTGACTATGAATTCTTTTGAATGACGAGTTTTACTACGTAAAATTTGTATGACGTCATCGATACAAAGGGGAGATAATAAACGTCACTGGTAAAATCGGAGGTAGTTAACTGCAGTGTTGACGTAAAAATTAATGAATTGATTAAATTTTTGAAATACGTTAATAAATAAATGTTTTTAGTTAACTATGTCCATTTAAAACTGGTTTAAATTTATGAATGAAAAACAGTTCTTTGATTGTCCGTTTAGTATTATCACTATCCATCAATTTATAAAAAGGAAAAACTGAAAACTGCTTATTTCTGCAAATGTCTAAATGAGGGATTTGGCGAAGATTTGGTTGTCTAATTTGTTGCCGGTGCACTCTTATTCTTTCGGAGAGGGTATTTCCGGTTTGACCAATGTAGATCTCATTACATCCAGGACACTTTATACAATATATAAGGTTTTTACTTTTACAAGTCATATTTGTATTGGCATAAATTTTCACCCCACCGTTGTTACATTATTCACTACCAGTATGTATATATGCACATGTTCCACACCTGGCATCATCGCATTTCTTCACTTCAAATTTCTCTATTTTTTCATTAAAAACAAACCTTGCTTTGGTCAAGAACTGTTTTAAATTTTTAGGCTGACGTTTGCTTTTGATGACAGTTTCTTTTAAAATATTAGGTCTTTCAATTTTTGACTCTCTTGTATGATAGGGAGGTTAGATTTTGCAGTACGGAATATATCCGGATTAAGTGGATTATGCGTAAACACAAATGGAATGATGTTTTCATTTTCTTTTTTTTTCCACCGTTTTCCTCAGTATATCTATAGGGATCGCCTTTGCGCGTTCAATACCATTTTTTATCACGGCAATAGGATAATTTTGCTTAAGTAAAAAACCTTCAAGTTCATTAAGTCTTGTTTCCCTTTTTGAGGTATCGTCCACCGCTGTACAAATTTTCCTTGCTAAACAATAAGGTATGTTGCGTTTTGTATGTGCCGTGTGACAAGACCGGAAATCCAAATACTGATGTGTATCTGTACCTTTATAAAATATATCAGTGTTAATCTCGGTACCATTTTTTATTACTAAAATATCAAGGAATGGAATATTGTTCGAGTTTATTTCCTTTGTAAACTTTATCGCCGGATAAAGATTGTTCAGAAGTCTTTCGAAGTTCGTCAACGCATTACTTGATTTAGTCCAAATAATAAAACAATCATCTAAATATCGTTTCCACGTGTTTTCAAAATGGTGTGTAAATTCTGGTCCTTCTATTTCCTCCAATTTCCGGTAAGTTGTTGCTCGAGAAAACCCATCACTAATGTGGCATATGTAGGCGCCATCTTGGTTCCCATTGCTGTTCCGCGTATTTGTAAATGGTATTTTGAGTTATACATAATAATTTTACGTAGTAAAACTCGTTGTCATTCAAAAGAATTCATAGTCACCTGAAGATTGTCGTAAGACATGAAAGCGCTAGTGACAATACAAATTGTTTTTTAAGAACTGGTCATGTGAAATTTTTATTTATTGATATATTTTTCTGTACACAACAAAAACTAACTGTGGACTATATATAACACAAATACCTGTTAAATTTTGGTGTGCCATATGTGCACAACCCGGAAAACCATTCCTCATTAGTGACACTATGGGCCGAAAAGTTTGATAGATAAAAAACATAAGCGAAACAGTTAGGAAATAATGAATCCAAAGCTCCAAAACCACATGTACACAAATCGAGCCAAGGAACGCCCCGCACGAGGGAACAAACCTTTGTTTTGTCAAGCTTGGCGAGACTTCGGTGTAACTTCTCCGGTATCGGCGGCGGCGGCGTGTCAAAATGTGAAAATTTGTGTTAAGTCAATATCTCTTAAACTAATACTGATATTACATTAAAATTTGCAACACAGTTTAATCATGCAGTTTGAGTTTGATTACATTAATATATAAGCTAATGTTTCAACTTTTTTGGGGGTAAAAACTTGCTTTTTTACAGAATGGAGAAAATTTAAAAAAAATGTGAAAGTTTATGATAAAGACCATATCTCTCAAACTAATACTGTTATCGCATTGAAATTTGCAACACAGTTCAATCATGCAGTTTAATTATGATTACATGAGTATGAAAGCTGATGTTTCAACTCTTTTTGGGGCAAGAACTTGCAATTAGTCCAGAGAAAAGGAATTTTGAGAAAATGCTCCTACAGACAGGTTTTTTTTTTTTTTTTAATTTGACATGTACAATGATAGAATGTTAATATATATTATTGGTATTTTCAAAAAAAAAAAAAAGACATTTGTTGGTTTTTTTTTTATTAAAAGGAAACATTTTGAAAGTACATCTAAATCTTGATGAATTACATTTCAATTATTGTTTGATTAGTTTCTAGATTATATACAATGCCTGTTGGCCATTTATTTCAATTTTTTGATAAATCTTAAATTTTAACTGAAAAAATACAAATTTTAAGAAAATGCATTTTTTTCTAAACCGATATCATTTTGGAACTCAAATAAAGCTATATTAGTTTCTGTGTTATTTACCTTGCATGGAAGTTTCATGTTTTAGTTTTGGGGAAGATCGAAGATTTTGGATAACAAATTGAGAATTTATTTTTTACTCAAACAAACATGAGTACTTTCTTCTATAAGATGTGATTTAAGTTTGCATGTTATGTACAATAAAAATTATAGTATTATATGAACTAAAGACATTTGTTTCAAACATAAAATTTTATTTATTAAATGCATATTGTACTTAACCAACATTATTTTTAACACCAATAAATAATATTACAGTTTGAATATTAAAAATGTATCGATCAAAAACTAACCAGGCGAGACATTTAATGCCGTGGAATTCTTATTTTAGAAATATATGTATATATTGGTTTGGGGGGATCGTGTGTAATCGATTGAGAAATTTTGTTAATTTTGTTAATTACTTTTAGGAATTAATCATCTTCTACATTTGACTTCGGTCATCACTATCATATTACTGACAGTTTTTCCTGTAGAGTACCTTTCAATTAACAGTCTAATGCTAATCTGCTTATTTTTGACCGTTATTATTAATTGTATTGCGTCAATTTTATTGAAGTGTCATCAGGTTTTTGATTTCCTGTGAACTTAATAAGATAATTTTTAAGCTCTATCTGATGTCATATTTTGTTGAACTTTGTGTCCTTACCAACATGGTCTGAATTTTTTTCTCATGGAAAAGGAAATTAGTAAAAAAAAAAAAAACTTCGTGTGATTATTCGTCTTTTATACATTATATTTCGTAAATTGTAAATTGTAAATTGTTTGAATTTTTCCAGAAAAAAGCGTTCGATTGTACTTACGATGCCAAATGTGAAATTCAGTGACCTACAATGTATGATTTCATGAAGCCAAATGCAAATGACCTATTAAGTATTATTTCATGATGAAAATTTATCAATGACCTACAATGTATTGCTTCATGATGACATATGCAAATGACCTATAAGTATCATTTCATGATAAAAATTTATCAATGACCTACAATATATTGCTTCATGATGAAAAATGCAAATGACCTTTAATGTATCATTTCATGATGAAAATTTATCAATGACCTACAATGTATTGCTTCATGACGCCAAATGCAAATAACCTATAATGTATCATTTCATGATGGATATTAATCAATGACCTACAATGTATGATATCATGACGCCAAATGCAAATCACCTTTAATGTATCATTTCATGATGAAAATTAATCAATGACCTACAATGTATGATATCATGACGCCAAG